>JBCJKH010055435.1:25974-45546 GCA_039877255.1 Loriculus beryllinus | reverse complement strand
GAGGCGCTGGCACAGGGTGCCCAGAGAAGCTGTGGCTGCCCCATCCCTGGCAGTGTTCAAGGCCAGGTTGGAAGGGGGTTGGAGGAACCTGCTCTAGTGGAAGGTGTCCCTGCCCATGGCAGGGGATTGGAACTGGATGAGCTTTAAAGTCCCTTCCAACCCACTTTGGTTTGGAATTGACGTGCTGTGCTGTTTTCTTATGAACTGGGACCTGTGGTACTCGTTCTAGCTCATTCACTCAGGGCTTGGAAAATCTGGCCTCCCCTTTCTAACTCTGGCTTTTGGGAGTGAGCAAGTGGGAAGAAGAGCATTCAGCAAAGAGCTCCTGAAGCAGTGTCCAGCCTCTGAGGATGAGATATTAACTGCCTGTGCGACACATCTAGTATACCATCTAAAATAAAAAGAAGGCCAGTCACTGGTCCTGTTCTGTCACAGTCACTAACAGAATAGCCATTGTCTGCGTTAGGACCCAGAGCCCAGCCCAGCCTGTGGTGTCAGAAGGTCCCTTCCCATCTCTGAGTTCTGCTGCAGGGAGATCCTATCCATACCTTGGCTCTGCAGTGCAGTCCTGACAAGCCTCCCTCACCTATCTTCACCTCCCTCTGCTCACCTCACCACCACCCCAGAAGCAAGAACTTCTCTTTGTTAGTATCATTGAGTGGGTAGTTTATTATTATGTAGATCTTTCTTGTCTGAAGGTCTGTTATTCATTCTGTGTGGAGGTGTTTGGCTTCAGTCACATTTATCTCTCTGTGTCCGTGTTTCAAGGATTTCCATGGTATTGACATTTCCATTACAGGAATTTGAAGAATGTTCAATTATATACAGGCCATGAAACATATTTACTTCTTTCTTTTTTCTTGTTCTTATGTCTGCCAACTGTTCCCTGCCAAACTTTAAAATGGGCTGCTGTAAGATATACATTTGGGTTTTTTTTTAAACATATCTACTATATTGTAACATATACACATAGTGCATATGTGTAAGCTAATGCTGTTGCATTAGAAGGCAGCACCAGATTTGATGTGGAGGATTATTGTGGGCCTGTTTCTAATTTCTGTAATGTTTTTTGTTAATAGCAGTACCTTTTTAAAATGCCTAATAAAATAGTGTAGCATTAATTTAAATAGAAATTTCAGTCGGTTTAGATATCCCCCCATTATAACAGGTCAGGCTTTTAACAGATGTCTCAATAACTTTGCTATTAGGAATATCTCATGAATTAAAATCAGGCCTCTTTGTCTCTGTCACTCATTGAAATGACCTACATATTTGGCAGATGGAGAGGACTTGCTTGTGCATTAGTACTGATGGGTAGGGGATTTTTTTTCAGTTGTGTATTTTTGGAGAAGAGAGAAAGATTTAACATAAGTTAACATCGTTTATTTTTTATTAATACCATACTTCAGTTGCCCTTTACAGAAAAATTGTATTAGGCACATCTTGCCTTTTAAGCATGGGAAACATCTAGGACATTTCTCCTGGGCACAAGACTTCTCTGTTAATGTAAAGCTTTCAGTGAAGCAGTGGACAACTTTGCAAGTGCATGGACTAATGGAGCTGGAGCAGAAGATGCAGTAACTCAGTTGCTTGCAGAGGTTCTAGATGAAATCTCCCCTGGAGACCTAAGCACTTGCAAGGCTTTTTGGGGTGTTGTTTTTTGTGCTTAAGTACCTTCATTCCTGACATAATCTTGCTCAAAACAGCTCGCTGGCACGTTGTTATACCCGCACATGTCTCTGTATTCTTTGAAGAATCAAAAAGGACCTCTCGAGTTGAAGATTTCCTTGACTCTTAAGATGGCAGCAGAGCCTGAATCCTGCTGTAAAGAGGAAACCATGGAGAGAGATTTAGTTGTAGATGTGGTCTTTTTATCTACTGCAAAATCACTCTCTGGCGTCCTGTTCACGAGTGCAGGTAGAGATGATTTCTTATTATTTTTGTGGGGAGTTTGATTGGAATGTAACTAATTACACAAACAAGTAGAAAAGCTCCACATGTAAATGTGCTGCCTGAGCAAGCAATATATCCCACAGTCATTAATCAAGAGATAAAAAACACAGTGGGATCCAGTGAAGTTACTTAAGGGATACATTTGACCCGCTATCATTGTTTTTCCTCTGTCTATACTAAAGACCTAAGTCAAGGGAAGATTCTAACTTTCTGCAATTTCCATTGACATCACAGAAAGCTGTGAACTCATAGCATTTCTTCAACTCAAACTATTTGAATTCGAGTATATCAGTACTGTCTGATCAGATTTAATGGCATTAGTTCAACACATTCACAAAATAGCTACGTTGGTAGTTACAGCCACTATGATGGTACTTTATTCCTGAGGATTCTCCCTGTTTGCAAAGAAGTTTAACTTTCTCCTTCCCAGTGAGAAGAGCCTATAGGTCAATTGGCAGCACCAGGAGTGCTTTCCCAGTCATCTCTCAAACTGGAAGGGTATTCCAGGGATTGAAGAGCCAAATGTTATTATTTTATAATAAATATTATTTAAATAATATTATTTTATAAAAAATATTACAAACTTGTCGTAAGGTAATACTGTTCCTCTGGCCTGCACTCTCAAGGACTCTGAGTGGGGATGTAAGTGGAATGGTTATCTGGTGGTGGGAGTGATTATAATGGTAATAATAATGACCACAATTTTCAGCTCTTGACTGAACTACTTTGCTTAGAATAATATGAAGAAATTTATACTTTTGGGTCTTGGTTTCCCTTCTTAGAATTTTAAGTCTTTTCCATGCTTAAGTCTTTCTGGATTGATGGCCTGCCATCATTCCGCTTGGCCTGCTCTGTTACGTTTTGCACCTGTGTGCTATCAGAGGAATAGAAAGCAGACCTTTTCAAAGGAAAACCACAGTTCGTGAGGTGAGACCAGGAAACCGTTGGGCTAGTCTCTTAAATGGAAAATACCACTGGATGTTTATTGTATAAGTATCTAAATAGAAAGAAAAATAAATCCAAAGTTGTGATGCCCTTTTAGTGTTATCTTTTAACTCTTTTTCTTCTTGCACAAAGAGTGACTGTAAGGAGTGAGAAACACACTTAGGCAGAGACAACAGGGGAAAGGATGTGGTACATCCTGCATCCATTAACACTGTCATTTAGCACCATTTCTCTTGAATTTTGGCCAGCTTAGAACACAAAGTATAGATGTCAGGGTTTGGGCCAGACAGAAACATAGAAAATGATGGTATTTGTGGAGACATCAGCCAACATGGGGGAGAGAGCAAAGGCGCACAGTGATTCTAAAAAGAGCTGCCTTTTGTGTGTGTGTGAAAATTTGATTATAAGATGATTCTTTCAACATAAACACAATTCTCTAAGGACTTATTAATGCTTCAGTAGCATAGTGGAAAGACTTTAGTGCAGTCCGCTTTAATAGCTTTCTGGCTTGAACCCCAATACATAATGTTCTAGTAATAGTTTATGGGTGACTGCAATAAATTGGTAGCAAGTGTTTTCCATTTTTTGGCTCTTCTTATCAGATCTGCTGGTGGAACATTTTGTTCTGAGAATATTGCAAAGGCAATTGATCTGCTTTGGATGTGTGCTCAAGAGTTTTGTGTCTTTTAAAATATACGTATGTAGGAGCTCTTTCACCACGTTCTGAGATGTGCAGTGTAAAGCTGGGGGCCAGTAAAATGTTATGGGGGATCTGAGCAGTTGGTTAGACGCAGCAGGACTCCAACTCCCCTAACTGATGTTTTGTGAATGCTGCCAGAAGGGCTTTCCTTCCCCCTGCCACTTCCCTTCCCAATACTTTCATTGTTCTAGTCTTTTCATGCAGCAGTGGGAAATCTGTTCCTGTCCGTGCAGGTATAAAGATCTCTCACACAGGTTCATTTTAAGCCCTGCCGGCTTTTAGAAACAGAAAGAAACATGGAATAGTTTGCATTTGGTGGTGAGGAAAAAAGCCAGTTTTGATTAGAGATGGGCCTGACACGGTCACCTTTGATTTCTATTGGATTTGGAGCTGAACTTAACTGTAATTACAGAGTGAAATTCCATGGCCTCTATTATGCAGGAGCTGTCCCTCTTGGTCTTCAAATCAATTAATTCACAGCTCCAGATCGTCTCTATAGCCAGCCTAATTGAAACAGTCTGCTTTCATCTCCACTCTCACAACTACAAGATGACTTTGGTAGCCGAACCCAGATTGGAAATGTCTATCTGCTTTCTGTGTGTGTAAGGGGCCAAACAAAAACTATCAACCTGACTGCCTCTGAGTTTTAATCCTCTGGATATGATAAATATTAAGTCAGAGATACTGAGTATCAGAGAGTAAGCCAGCATTGTCCGTTATCCAGTGGATTGTGCCGTTGAACATCCCGTGCTTGTTCCTGGCTCCATTTTGTTTCTTCAAACTTTCTGGCTTTTTGCACAGTCATCCATCATAGCCTGTAGATTAGACACAAAATGAAAATGGGCACATTTCTGCAAGATAACATTAAACACATGTAAAAATTAAAGGGCAGACAAGTACCTCCTTCGTTCCTTTAATCTTCTGCATGTACTGGAACATTTGTTTTATATAAAGGTTATATTATAAAAATACTGGACTTGGGGCAAAAATCAAATCTTAAAGAATGTAAACTAAAGTCTGGAGATCTCTAAAGCACAGAGTGAATAGATATTGGAGAAATATTTGAAGTAACAGAATGTGGACTTTGCCCAGTTAATGTTAGAAGTATCCCAAATGACAGCAGGGGAGTCAGTTTGGTTGTCGTACAAAGCTGCAGAGAGAGCTGGAGATGAACAGAAAGTACTGAAAATCTGGCCCTGAGACAATAAAATGAAGTGCTAAGTGGAGAAGAGTGAGCATTGATGAAGGAAGTTAGAAACAGAGAAGTGCAGAATAAGGGTTGTCATGCCAGAACCACTTCTAATGGTGTTTACACTGTCAGATGCAAAATACATGTGGATATTTCTTCTCTGGTGTATACTAGCCATATTATAAAGGCATGTTATGGACTCATAGAAGGTGAAGAGCATCTGAATAAAAGGATATGCAAGTTGGATTCTGACTATGGAGATTCAGTGCTTCATTTATGCAGTTCCCATCCTGCGGCTCCGCTCTGCTTTCACTGCCTGTTGTGCACAGGGATCTTTTTTCTTGCTGTTTATTTCTTTAACAAAGTTACTAGGATAATACCATCAACTGCTTGGGAGTGCCACCATAAACAGTTTGATTTTCTTACTCTCCAAGGGGAAAAAACCCCAACCCATGTTCAGACACAGTTCTGGGAATCTTCTGCACGTTGCATTCATGTAGAAGCTGCAGTTGCTTCCTGTGTAACCAAGGACAGTTTTCAAGCACTGCTGCTAGTGATGCACTAGGCTGGTTGTTTCTCTCCACAGACACAAATCTGTCCCATTTCCTGCTGAGGATTCTGGGCAGGGTTGTCCAATAGGTAATTTCCTGCAGTAAACATCACAGTAATTAGAGTCATCGTTCCAGAGCACTGAACTTTCAGTGTCTTTTATTACTGAAATCTTAGGAATCATATGAGAAGCCACTGCAGTCAGATGTGCCTATTGTTATTAATTTCAGTTGTGCTAAGGCAAATATATAATGTGAAAAATGAGAAACTAGATGGTCCTGTATCTGTAGCCATTTATATTACTAACATGCCTTTAAAATGTATGTGCAAGGGCAAGCATGCAACTCAAGACCAAAGAGGGTAATCCAAGAAGAACAGTTAAAACCCCGTTTCCAAAAAAACCCTCAGCATTGCTTTTTTTGTGCTTCTCGTATTTATGAAGTAGTTTGTTTATTTTTATTAAGGAGCAGGTTTGTAAGTCTGTGTTTAGAAAACTCCTCACATTACAATCAGTAAGGTCTAGTGTAATAGATAACATTGAAATGAACATAATATTTAAATTAGCAAAATTCAGACGCGTGGTGATGTTGAGAATGCACAATGAGGAGCCCTGCAAGAAGGCTCAGGGAGATTCCATTCAGATTATCTGCCCTGGCTTATTGAGGGCAATACTTTTCTAGACTTCTATTTTCTGATGGGTCAGAAGAGGGGAATTTGAGGGAGAATGTTCTACTTAAAATCAGTGCAAGTGGGAAGAGACATTTTTGAGGTGTGCTCCCTTTACATTTACTGTATCTCTGCAGTGTATAAAGTGGTCTACTTACAGTGCCGGGATGTGTTTGGAATAAACAGTGGAGTGCTATATTTCACTGTAAAGTCTGTCTATAGAAAGTGCTGGCTCTCAGATCAGCTGTTTACATTTTTCTGAAGAAGCTCCCATCTGTTACATCAAACTTGTTAATATAGGTCTACAGCATACAATAACATTAATGCTGTAAGTATCCAAATGGAATGTCAGAGTCCAGTCGCAGATACCAAATTCAAATGTGGCAGTGTCCTGAATCCACCTCTTTTACTAACAGGCCATTTAATAATCCATGTAAGTATCTATAGATGTCTAAGTCTTTGAAGGTCTGTGAGGGGCCAGATGTACAAATGCAGTTACGACATCAAATCCTCACAAAAGCTTTTCCACCACACTAGCATGACCACATAAAATTTGGACTCGTTTTTTTTTTTTTTTGGCTTCACAGCTACAGTACTGTCAAGACCTATTTAGATTGAAAATAGGCTTGGTAAGGGATGTTTCTGAGCTTCATGCTGTTCCAGTGAAGTTAAAGGCAAAGCGATCACAGAAATAGAGATACACCTCACTTCCGTGCTATTTTGCTCCTTGTTTAAAAAAAACCCACCAAAACAAAAGAACCCCAACCCATAAACTTTATGATTTGTTTCTTTTTTGTTCTGGTTTGCATTGTTTCAATTTAAAACATAACTGAGTCCTTGATATTTTTGTTTATTCCTATGAGCTACTATAATTTATTACTATAGTGGCCACCTGACTAGAATGACGATGTATGCCCCTGTTTTGATCCTTGTAATGATGGAGGGTGAAATGTAAGTTTGTTATATTACCTTTCTTGTTTCTAGTCTTTTGTATCCATGGTTTTTTAATTTACATTGCATTGTGAATGAAAACCCTTATCTTCTCTTATGTTTTTTTCCTGCCACTCAAATTTTGCATCAACACAAAAGGTTTGTTCTTCAGTTCGTGTTCAGTATTTGGTCACGTTCATTATGAGGTGTATCTAGAATACACAGATCACATACATAAAATATCATTTCTCGTTGTGTTTTTCTTGAGATCTTATTATTAAGGGCTATTTTTTTAGTGGACAGAAACCCAGTCTATGCATAAAACTGCATTCAAATGAGCTTTGCACATCTAATCATATCTATTTTTATTCCCAAATGCTCAGTGATCACCAGTAATTTCAAGTACAATGGTTATAAATCATATTATTCGTAAACACAATGAAACGGGCTAAATAGGTCCATGCAGAGGGTTAATAGTCCAATAATAATTAAAATAATCCTCTCCAGCTCAGTAATAACTTTGGCCACCTGCCTTCATCCAGCCCCCAGCACCACCCTCAGTGCTCCTTAAAAAAACACTCATATTAAAGACAATCTTGTGTAACAGATTAACATATCTGGAACATTACTCAGATTTTTGGGCAGTGGCAGTCTGAACATGTTCCGAAGTTAAGCTTTTTTCTTCTCGACAGCGTCCTGCTGTTAACTCTGGACTTTGTTTAACTCGTAACTGGAAAGCTCTGCCTGTGGTATCACAGGGAGGGTTACATCTGTGTTGGAGGGGCTCCACCTAACAAAAATACCCAATGTTTTAAGGGGCTCACACAGATAAACTCATATTGTGAGCACTGAAGTGTCACACTTGCTTTCAGATTTGAATGGCCACGATACCTATTTGCTAGATTGGTTTAGTCACGATAGGGGATTACGCAGATAGGGATGCACGGCTGGATGTGCAAGAGAGACGTTAGAAATGCAGGATTTTTTCTCTTCAAAAAAATGAGGTGATGTAATGTGTCTGGGTCAGAAACAGTAATGTAATCATCTAAGCGCAAGACTGGAAGGTAGGAAGCCTTTTATTTTCTTCTTTTCTTTATCTGATCCTGACTTCTTTTCATGGTAGGTTTTCCTCACTTCTAAAGTAGGAATCATGCCAGTGAGGTTTGTGATGGAAAGTGTTTGCGGCACCACTTGTTATTGTCTAAGTATGATAAAACCTTCAATTTATTGTCCCTGGTTTTTAGGTGACCAGACCTAGAAACAAAATAGTTCTCTGCTCTAAATGGAATTTAACGTATGAGTCCCATTTTTTTTTGAGTAACATATTTCATCTTGTCCGTTGGTAAAATAATTGGCCTCTGTAAAGAACCAGTAAGTAAACAGCCAAGCAATTTTTGCTAGTACATACCGTAATTCCCATTTTAAAAATTACCTAATAAAGATTGCCTTTTAAATAGAGCTATTTGGGTATATGAGGGGCATGTTGTACTAAATAAAAAGAAGGGAAAAAATAATCCCTGTGTCATTTGAAAGAGACCATTTAGCCTCTGAACATATTTGCTCCACACTAAATAATAGATGTAATTCTCGAATAAATAGAACATAGTCTGTAGCCCTCTATTGGAAACTGTTTTGTTCTGAATACTTCACCCATTCCATCCACCTGCCCCAAAACAATAAACAGATTCAGCTAGTATGGGTTGTAAGTAAATTTTAGGAGTGTCATATAAATTATTAATTTAATAAAGTTAATATTTAAATAACTTTTTAATCATTAGCAAAAGTGGAAAGTTCAGAGTTAAGATATTCTTCTTCCTCCTCATAAAAATAACCATTAACAAATCAGTTTAATTCCTATGCAGAATGTTGGTTACTCTAGTTTGGAAAGTTAACGGTCGTAGATGGATGTGAAGATATTACTCTTGGCAAAGTATTCAGGTTGCTTTTATGCCCTTGCAATCCATTGTCCAAAAGTGTTATTGGCAGGTTAGTATCTACAGTAGGAATTATTAGCATTGTCATTGTTAGCGTTATCATTATTAGTGTATGGATATACTCATCACTGACTTAACTGAGAGCTTTTCCATGTGCTTTCTCATCCTGTTACCTTGAGAAAGAGCCAAGGCCACTGTGTTTTTTTGACAGGTCTTGTTGAGCATGGCTCTTTTTGGAACAGGCGGGTCAAATCAATAAATAGCGCATGTATGGAAGAAGGAGGTAAGGTCAGTGACGCAGATCTATTCCAAGGAGAGGCCATTCCACTGTCAGTACCCTGGAAGATCCTTCTGCTCTTTGATAAATATGCTGATCAACTGCTCACTGCTACTTACCTTCCTGGTGGCAGCATCTGTGGTTGGAGTAGTGCTCCTTGGCATCCCTCTCCCTTCTTTCTTCTTTGTCCTGAAACAGTGAGAGCTGGGCTTCAGCTACTTTGTTAAGTATCAGTTCTTCTCTGCTGGTAACAGACAACCAGTTATAATAGTGATACATATACTTGTTGGGGAACTGTTAGCATGTTACTTTTGTTCTAAAAGGTGATTTGCCCAAAGTGGGAAGCATGAGCCTGCTAGCGGTGTTTCTAGCTGTTGGCTCAGTGTTAACTGCTGGGCTTATGATAAGCATGTGCAATTCAGGCTAGTTCGCTGCACAGAAATGCTTTGTTTTAAAGCAGGACTCTTTTACACTTACCTAATGGGTGATTTTTGCCAATAACTGAAGAAAGAGGAAAAGCGTAAAACTCCAAAATCTGATTCTTGAGGTACTGCAGCTTCCTTGTTCCCTTGGTCTTGGAAGGTGATTGAGTGGAAGTGCTGTTATTCTTTCATGTAACTCCACTGGTATCCTGTGATTTCTTTAGTGAACTTCCGAGGTTTTATTTGGCAAACACACTAAGATACACTACTTAACTTTCTATGCATAGAATGGAAGGTGTTAGTCTAAGCTATTCTTCTGTGGGAGAGACAAGCCAATGTATCTTTCATTCCCGTTGTCTGTTTTAACTGTGCAAGAAGCATCACTTTAGTTTTGTGTTAACCAGTTTTCAGTTTGGAAGAGCTATTTGAAATACCACTTCACAGCTACTTCAGCGCTTCAAGATCCTATCATGAAGTATAGTGCCAGATTTGTCTGATATGTGCAAATATGCATAGAAAAATCAAGCATTTTTGGATCCCTAAATCTGATCTCTGGGTTGAGACAGAAAATGGTACAAGCTCTCCTGGTTTTTAAAGGGTATTTCAGCCACAGTCAGATTCATTTTCACTGGCATTCAGAGGAATCTCCTTTTCTGAATAGTAGGAGTTGTGATCAAAGTCTGATAGCAGACTTCTGTCACCTTACTTGGAAAAGATCTCATTGTGATGTGAGCTTTATTTATAGCTATTATTTATATTGTGACGACACCTTCATTATCTCTGTTGGGCTCCCAGTCTGGGCTAAAAGCAGCACAAATCTCAGCTAGACCTAGCAATTTATGGCCATTTGTTTGGCCTTCCAGTAGCTCAGATCAGCTACCTGGATGCGTGCAGTACAGCTCCCAACATGGTTTCAACCCAAATACTATATATTGATGTATCTCAACTAAGAAGCAGCAATGACTTCTGTTTGTCTCATTTATCAGTGCACTAATAGATCTAGCAGCGTGCTCCTACCGTTCCTGGCATGTGTGCTAACTACTCAGTGCATACAGATCCTGGCCAGTCACCGTTTTGCCTGTTAGAACAGATAGCAAGGAAACAGAGATTTACTTTGTGATCCAATAGGGATGTATAGCTCACTCCTCTAAATGTGAGGCATATAATCTGGGTATTCTGTCTAGATGGAAGGGCAGAAGAAAGGGAGAACCTTCTTTGGCAATTGACTTAGCCATATATCCAAGAAGAGAAGGAATCACCCTCTCAATATGCCCACTTTGTTCAAGTGGTGAAAGGAGCAGTCAAGGCAACAGGGTCTTTTAGATGGCCAAAGTTAGGTGAGGTGCCTTCACTATTAATGTCTCTGTTTATTTTATTGCTGCAAAGTGTGGATGATCTAGTTCTGTTTGATTTTGCTTTAAAACGCTATGAGATTCTTGATGCTAGAGTTATGCAACTACAAAGTAGCATGACTGTAATTACGAAGTTAACAGGGCAGATGTGATACTGGCATTTTTGGAGTGGGCTTTATATTAGTTATTCAAAAGGAAGGAAAACTTTGTTGTTAAAGCAGTGGAGTGTAACCCCAGATAAAAGTTCATTACTCAGTCACAGATTTCCTGAGTAACCCTGACCTATGTGTCCCAACTCATCTGAAAAAGTAGCTCCTGCTCTTTTACTCTTTGGCTGGCTTGCCTGGGAAGTTCTTTCTATTGATGGCTGTCTCCCGGTCTGTGTTGCTGCAGTGCCCAATACACTGATCTCACTGTGATCGCTAAACCTTACTGCAGTATCATTTATTACCAGAAAATTTAGTTTTGTATTACACAGTGTGCCTCAGAATCTCTGTTCAGTCTCATTTAACATAGGAGAGCAAAAACCTGCATAATGCCTCAATGTGTGTTAAGTTGAAGAAAAGCAGACGTAATTTTGTGCAAGTTTGAGGAAAATGTATATGTAGGGCATATTAAAAGTATATCAAGTATTAAAGTATATCACATGTTTTGAGGGGTATCACCTCAAGAAACAGATTTTACTATGTAAAGTATTTGTCCTGAAGCATTCTTACTGTAAAAGCTCTACCGTGTAATAAACAGCAAGTTAAATTCATTCTTGAACCTCATTGATTGCACCAAAGGTTAGTTTGATCCACAGCTATCCCCTCACTTTTGCTGGTTAATTTTCAGCTAAAAACATAGAGTCCCTTTTGGATTGTTTCTTTCAGATCTTAATCTGTACAAAGTTTGTATTTGTTGTATAAAATATGAGGCATTTTTGTAATGAGATCTGCCTGCTTACAATGTAGCTTCTAAAATGGTTTTAATCCAAATACCATATATTGACGTATCTCAACAAAGGTTTTTACTAAATCAACTGTACTCAAAGCAGGATGAATGTTAGAACTAAAATTGTGCTACTGATCTGAGTATCTCGGTCTTCTTCATTAATATAGTAGTTATTTTTGTAATAATCTTAATTTTTAATTAGACCCATTCTTGTTATTCGCTTTCTATGTACCGATTTTCACATATTAATTGTTGCAGAAAATAAATACTGTACCTGTAATGAATGATAGAAATGATAGGATAAAATAATGGAAAAAGTGATGTGAGGTTTGGAGGTGTATTTTGGATGTCATATTTAGTACTATTTCAGGTGTGTACTTTTCCTCTAATTCTCCTTATATTTAGACTAGAGGAACCTAATGCCGCATGAAGGAGCTGTTTTGTGTCCAGAAGTCATTGCAAAGTGGCAACTATTGAATATTTAATGTTCCCCACTGAATGGAACTGGGGAAAGAGACATTTTCTAAGAGATTCTGTCGATTGTTTTGTTTTCTGGGTTTTTTTCCTAGAGGAAATGTGAACTGCGTTTCTCTATTGTGAGGCAGTTTAGGGTACGCCATGTAAGTGTTGCACATGTATCAGAATAATTCTGAAAAACTCAGTGAAGTACAAGAAGAAAAAGAATGTGAAATAGGCTCAATTTTGTTTTGTTTTTGGTTTTCTTTTACGCTAAAAATGTTCTTGAATGTTACTTGACAAATAGCAACTGAAGATTCTGAGAAAAGCTTTGGAACTGGTATTTTGTCAGGGATTGTGATGAACAGTGAGGGTCCTTTGTAATAATACTGAAAATACTTCACCAGCAGAAAAGAAAAAAAAAGCTTTTGCTGTGATATATCTTTTCAGAAAAGAAGTTTGGTATTAAAAAAAGTCTTAGCATCTGTCTAAACTACCTCATTATTAACAGATTTAGGGATATATTGACAAATTATTCAGCAGAAGAAATATATATGTATATATATATATAAAAGAAAACGTATTGTTTACAAACAAGATTTCTTGCCTTTTGATGGACTTTTTCTTCTTAACTGGGGTATCGTGAGCTTGAAAGGCAACTGGAAGCAACTTGTCCTGGGAAGCCATCATCCTTCCTTCACGCTTATATATTCACCTGGTAGATGATCTCAGAAGAACATATTTCTGTTGAATGTCAGTGTTTCACTTCATCAAGAGCTAGAGTTAGGGTTAGAGAGGAAACCTTCTCCCCCTGCCTGCCTCCCCCCCCCCAAAAAAAAAAGTTACTGTACTGCTTGTTGCAAGGGTATGTGGTAGAAAGAGCTACCTGTATCTAAAGTGGCTGAAATAATGTGTAAGTTAAGAAGAATGCAAATAGACAAAATCCCTTCCTTTGCCCCTTCCAAAGTAATAAGAATTGCACCATGACTACTTACAGGCCATTTCATATAGGCCTTATTCAGGTGAAGCTGAAGGTTTTTCCTTTACCTGGCCCTTACAGATGGCTGCTGGTGCAGGTTTGATTCACTTTGTAACTAGGAATAGGATGAAAAATAATACAGTTTTCCTCATAACTAAGGGCTAAAGTCAAAAATCTCCATTCCAGTGGTAATTTCTGAACATCAGTGCATCAAAATGGCTATAGCTATAGCTAAGCAAGCTGAATCCCTGCTCAGAACTGCTTTCCAGCTCTTCCAGCAATACTTGGATCTGATTTGACTGAGCGATTCTCCTTTGGTACCACCTGCTGCGCATATGCACTGGGCATCCTTCCCTGGGGCTTCCAGCTAGTGTTGTGTATGTACATGGTGGTAAGGCTGCACAATGCATGGATACGTGACCAACTTATCTGCCTCGTGAAAAGTGTCCTGAAAACACTCGTAAACTCAAAGAAACATCTTACTTTGTCTTTTGGGTCTGGTAAAATACAAAAGGGTTGGGGTGTGTGTGCTTTATTGCAGTTGTCTCCAGTGTTAGACTTAAGCAATTAAGAAAGCCACCTTTTCCTTTAGATGGATGTGTGCTGAGTCTTACAGAGGAAGATGTGAAGTCAAAAGTGAAAAGAGGGATGGGCATTATCCCTAATTTCGCATCTTTGCTTAACCAGGGTATTTATAAGCTAGCCTTTAGCTGCATCAGCAGATACATTTTAGCGTTTCCTCTACATGTCTTCAATTCCTCTTTATTTTCCATAGCATTAGGTATACTTAGAAATACATCTATTACTTATACACTGTTCTCTTATGTGTCAAACAGAATTTGTAAGTCATTTGTGTGAGCAGTACACAGTAAACCATTTTCACACAGTGTAGTAAATATCAAATATACAGCATAACGTGCTAATAAAATGTTGCTAATGTAAGTAGGCCACCTAAATTAGAGGCTAAGCCAGCTCTATGATTAACTGTCTCATTTCTTCAATTGCAACTTTGGAAGGCTTCGGTAGGCAAAACAAAAGTATAGTACATAAATATTGGTAAAATTGCTAAGATCTAAACCCAAGAAAAAACCCAAATTATGTTGGACCATTATAGCATTTAAGAGTAAATTAATAAATATATTGTCAGATGCCACAGTTGTGTGCCTTTGTAGCAATGATGAGGGAATAGCAGTATATGAATACCTTGTTAAATATTACCTTAATGCTCTTGTGAAGACTTCTGCTTGCGTGCAGAACTTTAGAATAGGTTTTTAGTGGCATGTCTCATGTGCACAGCTTCAGCATATATATGTATGTCTTTATTAATCCAAGGCTTCAAAAGCAATAAGATAGAATCATTTCCAAAGAAAAGGTAGTTAAGAAAAATTGCCTGAGATTCACAGTGACATTTCTGCTGTGCTGCTGCTGCTGCTGCTGTAACTTCTTCCTGCATGGCACTGACTGTGTGTTGGCCTGAGGTTACTGAGGACAAGATGGCATTGTTTTACACTACTGAATGCTGGATACTTGTGTTAAAAGGTTATGTGCTTTTATGTTAAAAAGGTGATGTGCTAACTTCAGCACTATAAAAATGTCACTGCTTTTTGTCCAGCAAGGACCTTCCCTTGATTTCAGCACATCACTGGGGAAAGTTGCGTCACATCAGCACTGGGTTAGGCAGAATGATGTGTCAGAAGGAGGGAGAATGGAAGATGGACTCAGCTGGAGGTCAGGCCTAGAAGAGCATCTCGTTGGATCATCAGGGACTGGTGCAATGACTGTTTCATTTGCAGCACAGGCGAGGTTTACTTCAGCAGGGTAGCTTTATTCAATAAAGAAAATGGGATTGTACCTGGGGCTGTTTTATCCTTCACTGTAGACTTTCTGTCTGGAGCCTTCCCCAGGTTCTCCTTCTGAATCTAGCATCTTCCTAGCAGATGTGCAGAAACAGGAGAAGGTGCCTGTGCCTCACAGGAATCTCAGTTTTGCTCAGTTGCAAGTCAGAAACAGCCGGCTCATTCAGTAGTGAATATGTGAATACAGGATCTTTATACTAACCCTTTTATTTCTGTATTTAAAATTCTACCAGAGCTCAGGGAGAGGAAGGTATTTTGGGGTTAATAAGAAATGTACATTCTTCAAAACAACCCCATCTCCAAAAAAACCAAAATAAAGTCACAGCTTTATAAAATATCTGGTTTGTGTCCTAAAATAAAGCATGTATTTCATGCTCTAAAAGTCTGAGGTTTGTAGCTGAAAATGATTAAGTAAATAATTCAGAATTTGTTGTGTTTACTTGTTAATAATTAAGCAGGTTAGTCTGTGTGTTTTTTATAGACAGGGAGCTTTACTTATTTATTTTTATTTACTTGGCTCATGTTCTGATTTTTAAATTCAGAGAAGTTTCTGCCAAGGAAAAGATCATGAGAGGAAAGGCATCAAGGAGTTAAGTGTTGTACAGGAAGCAAAACCTGTAGGGACATAGTCTCTAGCGAGCATGGAGACTTGTCAACTCTCACTTGCCTTCTGAATTCCTCCAGATGAGTCCCTGATGCTTTGAGGGGATTAAATCTTAAAGGTAATAATGATTTGTTGGACAGAAGCAGCACTTTTGATTCGTACTTTGTGATGCCACTGACCAGGGATAGAGGAGCCTGTCTTTGTTCCGAGGTGACATTTGGTTCATCTCAGTCAAAGGGAAGTTTCAGCCTTTTTCTGTTTCAGAAATAGAACAGCCATTTGAAAGAAAAAGAACTCAGGTAAACAGAGACACCCTGTATCTGTTTCCTTGTTGTGTGAGTTACAGCCTGGTGAAAGGTTGTAAGCTCAAGGCTGTAACATCTGAAATCTTTTTTGTCATTTGAGGAGGTACAGAGAGGCCAACTGCAGTGTGAGCTCCTCTCCTAGGCACATTCACATCCATTCCTTGTGAGACTGCATCCTGCAGCTGGTGATAGTTTACTCCCAAGTAGATCAGCCAGGGCATCCTTGCTTTCAGTGGTCATGAGCAGGTCGATAGTTTCCCAGGTTCCCCTTCTTAGTATTCTCTCTTGAGTAAAGAACATAGACAGGCAGCAAAATAATTCTGTGTTTTCTATCCAGTAATTTTCGGTTGCTGTTTGCATAGCCTAGACTTGAAACAGAGAAGAGATTTGGGGTTGGGTTTGTTTTTTTCCTTCCCCTGGCAGGCGATGATCCACCCCACTGCCAATCACATTCCCTCCCTGACTTAAGCAAAGTCATTGCCTAATTTTTTTCAGCATTTGAACTGCTCCTTTGGTCTTGGCAGAGTAAGATATCATTTGATATTTTCACTCACCTTTTCCAAAGGGGAATGAAAGCACAGGGTAGTGAGAAAAGTCAGTTGAAATGATTGGCATTAAAAGACAAAAGCTGCTGAAATGTGAGAGTGATCTTTGGACTGTATATTAAAAATTAAAGATTTAAAAAGACTGTTTATGTGAGAATTAATAGCCTGATTTTGTTGACAGTTGAAGTCTTCATCTGTTACCATGGCATGTTTTAATTCTCTGTCTGCATTGGTATTTCCTTCTGAAGAAATACTCAGGCTAGTTGCTACTACTGATATTAAAAATACAATTTGCTTAGAATCATGGAGTGGTTTAGGTTGAAGGGACCTTAAAGCTCATCCAGCTCCAGCCCCCTACCACAGGCAGTGACACCTTCCACTAGACCAGGTTGCTCCAAGTACCATCCGACCTGCCAGGGATGGGGCAGCCACAGCTTCTCTGGGCACCCTGTGCCAGCGCCTCAGCATCCTCATAGGAAAGAACTTCTGCCTAAGAGCTCATCTCAATTTATCTTCTGTCAGTTTAAAGTCATTCCCCCTTGTCTTGTCCCTACAGGCCCTTGTCCAAAGCCGCTCTCCAGCTTTCCTGTAGCCCCTTTAGGCACTGGAACTGCTCTAAGGTCTCCCCTTAAGGAGCCTTGTTCTCCAGGCTGGACCAGCCTGGCTCTCTCAGCCTGGCTCCAGAGCAGGGCTGCTCCAGCCCTTGCAGGATCTCTGTGGCCTCCTCTGGACTTGCTCCAACAGTTCCATGTCTTTCTTATATTGGGAGCCCCAGAACTGACCTCCTCCTGGTGGAATCTCTCAAGAGCACAGTAGAGGGGGAGAAGCTTCTTATGTTGCAGATGTTGATTTCTGTTTAAGTAAAGTTACGGTATATAAAGTTAAGAGGAGGTTAACCTGATAGATAGTGTGACAGGTGTTCCCCTTCCTCCATCATGTGAGTGTTGCCTGCAAAGGTAATTTTTTTCTGGGCCTGGATGGTTAATCCAAGTCCTCCATGGAGATAAATATGGGCAGGTAATACTTTTCAAACAGAATTTAGAAGTGCACATGTACAAAGCTTCCTTTTCTGAAAAAGAACCAGTTCATATCCAGTTCATTATCTTATACTTGCTGGGCAGATTGAGATCTGTTGTAGGCAGTTGCCTTCACAAATTCTCCAGAATCTGTCTTTATCATGGAGTATAATGCTAGTCATTTGATTTATTCCCCTTTTCCCACCAGACAGACAAGTTTGTCTCTTGAAACAACAAACTGTAGTTCTTAGTGGACCAAGATCCTTATCACAAAAATATTGCTACAGTCAATAGGAATTGATCTGTGGTTGTAAGTCCAAGGAAAGAGGTTGAACCAGCCACAGAGCCTGACCACTCGACATGGTCCTTCTGTTCGAGGCTGAGGGGTAGGTGATAAGCCTGTGTGAGTCGATCTGTTCTAATGCTAGAAGTACTGTCCTGGAAATGAGAGGACTTCAGGCTCTAACCCTACCAGATTAGACTTCTCCATAAGCATTGAATCCACACACAAGTTCGGGTTGTTTGTTTTTACAAAGAGCGTTGCTGTGATGCACTGTCCATTTTGCTAAGGCCATTCTTTACACAATGTTCATTCCAGCTTGACTGAGTCTCAAAAGAGACCAAGACATTTGATGGTAGTCTCACAGTGGATCATTGTCTGAAATCCTTTTGGCTCCTATAGTCTTAGTAATAATCAACAGTGATTCCTTTCATCCACCTGCTACCACAGTTTAGTTTGTGTGTATAATGGCTGCTTTTGGAAGGGATTGAACCAGAGTGACGCTGATAGAATTTATCTTACTCTTTGAATCTGTTCTTTAAATGCAGAGTCTTAAAAAGAGAAGATCCTCACAGTTACCATCCTATAATATTTTTTCCACTCACCATGAAAGCTTGATAACCCTGAGAAAAAACGTAAATAAAATTTACATGTTCTTTACATATTCTTGAAGGGAATGTATTTTTCTCGGTTTCAGTTCATCTGATGATAGTTCGCTGAATAGCATTTTTTTCATTAGTAGCAAATGTCAAAAGGCCATGGAGCTTATAATGCATTAACATAAGGAAATGAACTTGTATGTATAGTTCTTTCTTGTTTGCATTTGAACGGCGGTACAGTATGCTGTCGTTACTGTATAAGCAATTGACATAGCAGGAGAGGCATCTTTGATTTAGGACTGTTTAAGCTATCTATTTCTATTTTTGTGGTAGATCTCATTCTGCTTAGATATTTTTAAAAACCAGAATTAATAAGTGTACCTAATTTACTTCATCCTTAAAAGCACGTTTTTCTAGGAAATTACCATGGTCTACCTCAAGCCTGTCTGAGGATTGTGATATATTTGTGACCTTGAGGTCAGAATGCCTTTTATGAGCCTATGCTGTGTTCACCTTTGCTTAGTACATGAAGGTTTACTTGCAGGTGGACGAAAAGTGGTTTCCTGAGTCGCATGCACAGTTGTTCATGTCATATGGATGAATACAGCGGAGTATAATACTTGATAGGCTATAATTTGAATCATCAAGAAAGTGTTGATCCAAGTGAAACCTTTATATGCTAACATGGAGGTTGGAATTGAAAAAAAAGTGAGTGGCCTGTGATTTTGGATATAGTATGCTCCAGTAGCTGTCTTGGTCCAACAAATGACCATCTCAAGTGTAAAGTGTGATTAATTTAAATCAGACATAAAAACAGTTCTAAAAACTATGTGGCAGAAATGTTGCCACTAATTAAACTCAGGCATTCAAATGTTTAGAAAAGATCAAATAATGATTGCGCAAATAAAGAACAGTAACGGTTATCGAGGCTCTTGTACTTTCTGGCAAGAATCACAACTGAAAAGGATGGCTGTGTACAAAATATCACATGCCAGTAGGCCACAGGATTGCAACTGAAACGTTTGACTTGGATTTAATCCTTTGCAGAGCTTGAGGATGTAATGTCTATGCACAGCCACGGG
>JBCJKH010055435.1:10710-22691 GCA_039877255.1 Loriculus beryllinus | reverse complement strand
AGAATTGTCAATGGAGCTCACTGGACAGATAACTTTCAGTGAGGCACTAGCGTTCAAACACAGTTTGGGGGCCAAACTGCTCTCATCCTACTCCGCTGCACAAAAGAATAAGAAGGAATGAGTCTTCTGCATCCTCTGTCACGCAGCAGCAGCAGGATGTGTAGAGAGAATGGTATTGGGTGAATGGGAAAGCAGTGGTAACTGAAGGTGGTAACTGGTAGAGGAAGAAGAATGACTGAAAGGATCAGGAAACAGGTGAATTTCCCAAGGGAAGAGAACTCCCTCAATTCTGTTTCTCCCATAGCCACTCCCTGGAATAGATTTTGTTACTGATTATGTCTAAAGGTTTTGTTTCTAATCTTTCTTCAGAGCCATTCTAGGCCTAGGCATTTAATTGTGCTATATAACGTTGTTGACAGTTCAGGCTGTGATTCTGCAAGGGTTTACACATATATTTCACTTACAACATTATGAGTAATCCTGTTGAAGTAGATGAGATTAATTGCAGGACATAAAGTTAAGCATGTATATTAGTCTTTGTAGTAAAAGAGGTGTAGTCTCATTATTTATTTTCAGTGTGGGTGATTCTTTTTTAAAAATACATAAACCCATGGGGTTTTCTACCAATTTTTTGGCAATTAAAGAGGAGGTAGACAGTAACAAAAGAAGCTTTTCTGCTTGTTACCAAAATCCACAGTTTTGTCAGGTTCTCAGCTTTAAGTGTGAAAAAGAAAAGGCTGCCATCCTTTTCCTTTTTACATGCACAGTTAAACCTCCAGCCAGAATGAGATGATCGTATAATTTATTATAGAGGAGTGAACAGGACAGAAATCAAACAGGAAGGCATGTGTGCTTGTGTGGACACTTGTTTATAATTTCATCAGATTGGTGCACACCTCATACATTTAGTGATAAGGTATGAAAATTGTTCTGGAGCCAGCAGCAGTACTTCCACCTGAATGTCAGAACTGACAGAGATTTTTAAATCAAATCTCAACAACAACTTGTATTTTAAAGCATCTCTTCCTAAGATACAACCACCAACTACAGACAAATAAGTGCGGAATTGTTTTCCTACTTTCCTTCATGCAGTCTTCCCTCCTTTATTGTTTACCTCCATGGAGAAACGGGGTTGCAAGATTAGGTGTAGATTCTGGGTGTAGCTATGGGTAGCAGTGCGGGGAAGCACTGTGCACAAAGCACAGAAATCCACATTGAAGGTGGGAAGACTTGCAAAATGAGATTTACCAGAGGAGATATTTTCACATCATACCTTCCATATCTGTGAAGGAATGAGTAGTGCAAACTCTTCTTTTCAACTGCTTTCTCTCCCTTTGTTTTTAGTTTCGTTGCGTTTGTGTCCTTGGATCAGAATGGGGTACTAGAAGCCTGTGGATACAGTGGAGAGTTTGGATGATAGCTTTTTCTTGAGATTGAGAACCAAAATTCCTCAAAGCTGTGGATGTTTAGCTGCTGGGGTTTTGGTTTTGAGTGTACGTACAGTCATGGGAGAAAAGGTGTCACTGAAAATACAGCTTGGGATTTAAATATTAAATGTGTTTATTTTTGGAACCTTTGTTCAGTGCCCATTACCTATAAAGTGATAATCCTGTGTATTTTCTCCGGATTTGGTTCTTCCTTCTATTTCTGTGAATGTGTGCAAATAACTGTGTCCCAACTCTTCATCTGAAGTTTTCCCAGGGCATTTTGTGTTCTTCTTCTTGTTTGTTTGTTTATTAACCAGAAAGACACCAAGGCTGAAAACATTTAACAAAGCCTAACAATTGAAGTATTCCTCTATCTGTGCATGAGTCTGTATGTGCGTATGGGAGAGAGCTGTGATTAGAGATTATGAAAGATTGTTACTTGGTTTTGATTACAAGCTTGCTTGTGTAAAGTGGCTTTCTGCATTTCTTTATGTCCCTTGGTCATTGTGTTCTAATAAATCCTCCTGTGTGACAGATTCTGATTTCTGGTCAGTTGCTTTAGTTGGTACCAGTCTCTTGCAGGTGGGATTTTACTTTCTGCATTTAAATAAGAGCAATGGTTTTGTTTTCCTACAAAATCTGAAAATGGATTTATATGTATTTGTGATTAGAAAGATATGACCTGTCCATACAATCTAGTAAATCCCACAACACATGCTCATGGACCGGCTTCCCATAGCTTTCAGGGTCCCCAGAAGTGCTCTGTGGAAAAAGACTTCCAAAAACTCAAGGCTTACTACTTATGCGGATTTAGGCCACTGCAGAACTTGTTTACGACAACTAATTCTAGGGCTTACTTTGGTGTTGTGGATACTTAACTTCTACCCACTCAAATAGAGGCACTTCAAAATAATTAAAGTGAACGAATAGTCCACACACAGAGCAAAGCCTTTCAGAGGGGAAGTGAGTTTATTGATAGAAGGAATTTGCATTTTTTTTTAGCTAAATAATTCCTTTCAAGGTCTTCTTAAGTAAGCAGCATATGCTTTTGTTGGAAAATAAAAAATAAAACTGAGTCTTTGTCATTTCTGCCGTGGCTGATGGAGTTTAATCATTGAGAGATAGAAAAAATCAGATAGAATTTGTTGATGATGGCCAGGTACTAGTGTATTGCCTCTCTGCAAAATGCTGACTGAAGTAGCGCTGAGAGAAATACAGTGGGTGTTGTGGCGTGTTCACCTTTCATGCACTGCTTTAAAAGAATCTGAAAGAGCTTTGGAAGAATTTCTGGAGCTTTCTAAGGACTGCAGGGTAAAAGCACCAATGGATGGGGAACATCCGTGATGACTTTGGTTTTTCCCTGGTTGTCTATAGGGATGCTCACGGTTTAGTCTTTCACCTGCATGGGTGTACTTTAACCATATGCTCCACTATGAACTCCATGGCTGCATCTATCAACATTGATACTTGCCAGTTGGCATTAGAGTTGTTTGCTTGCTGCTGTGTGGAAATAATTGCCTATAGCTGATAAAAAACCAATTAATCTTACCAAAACCTATATGTATATATATACATATATATATATTTGATAAATGGTGATGTTTGAATCTGTCATATTCTGTCAACATTATGCTTAACAGAAAATCTCCGCTTCTGCACAAGTCTCGCTTAAGTGCAAACTCCAATAGAGGAAATTCAGCTTCTTTCTCATGTTGACGTTACGTTGGGTGGTTTTTCTGTGCTGAGTTTGATTCCAGGCATGCAGCAGCATACCAGAGGGAGAGGCAACCAGCATCGCAGCCTGCACTGCTGCTGCTCTACTTGTTATGAATAATAGCCCACTGGGCTAGTTAATCATTACTCTGACTTTTCCCTGTTCCTTTGTAGCTGATTGTTGCCCAGGGGACATGGGTTACTGGAGTCTGGCTGCCAACACAAAGTTCAGTATTGTGCCATGAGTTTACCTGCATGCATATGCATTGTGTTTTTCAGGAGATATTCCAGTAAAACTAACCGTGCAAAGCCAGTGTGCCTATTTTTTTGTGTAATAGTGGGAGAGGTAATGTTTTACCCTCTCTCGTCTGCCAGTTTTGAAAATGAATGTGAAAGTATTGGTCTCTAACCCACACACTGGCACAACAGCATTTCCTCGTTCAGGACTTGAAGAATAGAGTTTCAGGATGCTAAAATTCTGTTTCTTTGAGCACATGTCTGAATCATGTGGCCAGTGATTCACGTTAATTTGCCAGGGGCCATGATCTGACACCTCTTCTATGAAAAAGACGACATTCCTGTCCACTGGGAGTGAAAAAATACTGGCAAGGAATAGACGTCAGTGAAGTCTTTGAGATTCAGAAGGTGGTATTTAACCACCACAGTGTTTGCTCAGATGTATGTAGCTATGTTGATTGCCAGGGTGGAAGCAAAGAAGAAACTTGCCTTTTGGTCATTCTGCAGTTCATTTTAAGTGCAGAATATCTGGTAATACCTGGAGGATGTGGTGCAGATAACACTTGGCATTTTTGCCACATGGGACAAAATCTGGTATTAAACTGTCTCCTCTCTGCCAGTGAGTTGCTTTGCCTTCATTTGAAAGAATAAATAGCAATTTTGCTGTCCAGATGTCAATATTCAGGTGGCCAGACTGATTAAAGGACTAATCTTTAATATCTCTTGTGTTTGTTTTGGGAAAGTTAATTTTCTTCGATGTATAGCTCAGGACAGTGAAGTTTTTTGCTCCTTCTCCTGGTCAGATTTCTATTCTGTTGTCTTTTTTGCATCCAGTAGGCACTTAGCTTCTGTGTTTTCCCCTATAAGTAGACCTTGAGTTGATGAGAGAATAACTGTAAAAGAGAGGATTAAAACCTCCATCTGGTGATACAACTTTTTAACACTAAAACATCGTTATGTCCTCCATAGTTCAATAGATACATCATTCACTAAGTGCTTCTCTGAAATCCTTTTCCCCTTCTCTTCTTCCCTCTTTCCCTTCCTTTATTACTCTCTTTTTATTCCTTTCTCTCTATTTCTCTCCCTCACTATATCCTTATCTCCCTCTCTCTTTCCCTGCCCCCTCTTTCTATAAGTGGATGTCTGTCTTCCTGTAAGGGCTGAATCAGACATTGGTGTGGTGAGATTGTGGTGATGCTGCTGAGCACCTTCCATGTACCTTTTTCATTTTGTAAACCATCCAGTCAAAACCAGAGTATCAGAGTGACCTTACTGCATAACTTATTGTTGCCAGCAATACAGGTCATTAAAAGACCAAATCCCTCTTCCTCCAGTACCAGCAAATGAAATATCAGACAGTAAAATACGGGACAGCAAGAAGTCAGCAGCAGTGTGAGCTGGACCATTTACATGGCAGCAGCACATTTTAGTACCATGTAGATGAGGTAGACCATTCTGACTCTGATAACCAGCTTTGAGGCTGCATTAACTATTCCCTTTGGTTGTTTTGAATCAAACTTGTATCATTTTTACTTATATTAGTAGGGCTTTGGGGATATACAAGTCTCTGCCTTCAGAAGGCGTATCTTAAGGGTGGCAGAGAGAATTTGTGGAAGTAGGCAGAGGCTCTTCTGAGAGACAAGCAGCTGAAAACTTATTTTTTTTTTTCTGGCAAGAAATCAATATTGGAGAAAACAGTAAAGAAGCAAAAAACGTTACTGCTCAGTCACTCATGGAGCATTTTATTTTCCTGAGGAAATTTCCTTTAAGTTTGTAATAATCCGAATTACGGTCAGTTGCAGGACTTTGATCGGAAACTTCTTCCTTCCTCTGAATTACAGCATCTTTACAGTAATGTTTATGGGCACATTTGAATGTTCTTTATGAGATGGGATTGTCCCAAGATCGCAGTATCTGTGTCTAAGAGCTCTCGTGTAAGTTACGTTACAGCCATTGGATTGGTATGTGGCTAAAACACAATGTTCCAGTCCCACCTGCTTGGTTGGGCTATAAAAGTGAAATGAGCCAGTTCAATATAACCTTTAAGCCTCCTTGAGATTCCAGAGGCCACCAAACTGTATGTCTCTTCAGGTAATCTCCTCCACCAAGACCGGAGACTCTCATCATTACTTCAGAGGTCATCAAGGGAGAATGTCTTTCTCTCTGCTGGGATGTTATACGGCAACAGAGATTCAATTCATTTAAGGGTGACTGAACCTCTCTAGGTCTTGGGAGAACCCTGAATTTTACTGGAGCTATTTGGATATTTGAGAAACAGATTTTCTTTGATTGTTTTGCAATTTTAAATATACTTATCTTCCCAAGGTTCTCTGTTACAACTGTTGAATCTGAGCAGTGATTTACATGGAAGCAACACTGTAATGGGAAAACCTTAGTTACTATCCAGACTGATCCAAGTAACAAAGCCCGTCTTCCTCCCAGTCTCTTCAGAAAAGTGTTTGTGTGTGTGGGTTGTTTCTAGCCAGTTGTCTGAGGGGAACTGCACAGATTTTCACAGTAATGCCTACATCCATCTTTCTCTCAGGGAGATCTGCTTCCTGTAGTTTGGAGATCTGCTGTGGATTTTTGAGCAGAGAGTTACACACGTATGTACACTGAACATCAGTGGCCTGCAGGTAATCCCGTTGTCTCTAGCACTGTGCTTTAGTAAAATAGGTTAATGTTCAGTTACCTAAGCCTTCTGGCACTTACTCAAAGGCAGCAGCAGGTGAGAAATAACTTGAATATGCCCTCTCCTGGTGGTGGCCAGCTGTATTAAGTGCTCTCTTTCATTCTCCAGTTAGATTTTCCAGGTAGTGTCCTTCAAATCAAGAGTTGTTTAAATTATCCTGCTCCTCAGAGTCATTCTGTAGTATTTTAAGTCATTAAATAAAGCTAGCTGCTGGATTTTGTATTAAAGTGACACCCCCCCGCCTTAGTTCTGCTGTCTTCTTGAATACAAAACCTTGCCAATTTTCTGAGGAATATACGTGCATGTAAGTAATCTTCATCTCATAATGGACTCTGTGTTTATCTGAATATTGATGAATAGCAAAGGGAAGAATATACCATCACTCTGAAAGCAGGTATTTATTCTTTCTTGTTACATAGCTATAAGAAGTTTTACATAGGGGTTAAACTTGTATTTACATGTTTAGATCAACTTTTTGAGGGGGGAAGACATAGATTAAAAATATCACTTCTCTTTTAGAAGCCTTTTCCCTAACATCCAGTAATATGGGTGTTAGGGTTAGTATGGCGTGTTGTAGGAATAATACGTATAAGCCTTAAGAGAGAGACTTGAACTTACATTGTGAAAGCTGTATGGCCAGAACACGTTGCTCTGGATATAGTTCCAGAATTACACGAGTTTTATTTTTGAATGAAATCTTACTTTAGTAACTGCTACTTTGACAATCAAATAATTGGATGTTTTTTACAACCAAAAGGCATGATTTAGCAGCAGGTTTTCCCCCTTTTCCGAACAGTTTTCTAACCAGAATTTCTTTTCCTGAAGTCTTGCCAGTGGGAGAAATATGAAGGGAACACGTGGACTCTTGCAGGGCACTCACTATGGCAAAAAGGAAACTGAAAGTAATAAAAGCTCTAAGCTGTGTCTGAGCAAGCATCACGATAACGTACAAAATGCAGAGCTCACTTCTTACTGCTTTGGATAAATGAACTAAGCTCTCCATTTACAGTACAGTTTCTGTATGGGTTGCACTTCCATTTCTTGCTGGAAATCAAACAGCTTTGTTTTTCAGCACTTCTCCCTTCTGCAAATTTAGTGGCTCATGCACACCCCTCTCTCTCATCCCCAATTCCATGCATTCTAGAGAATCAAAGGTTTAGGAAGGTACAACTTTCATAGGTAGTAGTAAATAGGTATAAAAATTTTTCCTGTTGCATGAATTTCCTAATGGGATAATACAAGAAATCACAAAGGAAAATGCCATGGCAGAATAAGTAACGGAGTAAACTCAAATCTGGGTCTTTGTTTTAGGAAGATGCAACTGAAGTAGCAGCATTGCACAGAGGCTAAAACCAGAGCAGCTGGAGTAGAACTGGTTTTGGATCTGAGGTTTTGCTTTTGACTTTGTCTTCAGTTTCTTCAATCTTTCTAGTTGTGGAAGATACCTACTTGTGAAATAGGAGAAAGACAAGAAATCTTCTTTGTTTTGTATTAATTGTATTAATTGTTCATGCAGCTTTCGGTGAACTTAAAGAACATAGGAACTTCCACAGGAAGCATTCTTGGGAGTGATCCCTGTAAACAGGGAACAAATGCTTTATTTCATTTAAATCATTTCTGTAAGAGGAAGGGCTTGGGGAGCATCTGTGTGTTGGGGTTTTTCGGTTTTCCTGTTTTCTCTAACACATTGCATCCCCTGACATAACCAGGCATTAAAACTTTCTCCTTACACAAAGCTGTCATTGTTTTAAGGCTCTTCTGCTCCTTTTGATCCTGTGTTGAAACAGGTGCCTCAGTTGCTTGGCTCTCCTGGAGCAGTTTTATGGATTAAAGCATCACACTTACCCTGCACAGTGGCACTATTAACAGTGCGGAATGAGGCTGGGAGAAAAACTCATATAAGAGCTGCACACCTAGGTGCAGTTAGACAGAGACAGTTACCCTCATTAAGCATAATTAAACCTAATATTGACTGTAAACTGTTACTTACCTTAAACTTCTCTGCAGACATTGTGGGAAAGGGATTAACTTTGCAGATAGGTACATTAATTGCTACCTTCTTCGCATTAAAGTTACCATCAGGAAGGCCTATATTCATAAATAAAACATAGTAGGGGATGGGAGACGGAGAAATATGTAAATTCATTTGCAGAAGAGAAGACCAAATTAAAAAAAGAAAGTTGAGTGATGCTACTGGAAGCAAAATGGCACTCTAGCTAATTACCATGAAAAGTATGATAAATCATGGTCGTGTATCCTTGACTTCTGACTGATAGAGCCTGCAGAGCGCAATCTCTCATGTGTAGCTGCCTCTGACTGATTTAAACTCATACCACCGTCGGGTTTGATGGGAAAGCACAAAAGTGTGTTATTTTATTTCCTCGGGTATTGTTGCTACCTCTTTCTCCCAGAAATGACTTGCAATTATTGTAAAAATACAGTCTGATTTCTTGTCTGCAGAAGAATTGTTGTTTGATGCAATTGACAAACAAAGGCTCCGAAGCTGGTCTGGTTATGGTTTAATAGCTGCATTTTCAAATGCAATTGATCTGCTATATTGAGACAATTATAGAAATACAGTAAAATGTCAAGGGAGGGGTTGCTTTTGCTTTGGTATATTTATTCTCTTGGGAGATATTTTGTGTCCCACAGACAAGATCAAAAGTCAGAAACAGTTTTATTTATGAAGTTCTGTTTGTTTTCTGGAGATTTTTAAGTGAGTCACATCGCTCCTGTGTGCTGCAGCTTTTGGCTGTGTTTCCTCTCAAATTTCATCGTTTTCTGCACTTTACAATTCCTGCAAAGGACTGCACACACACTCAGTTGGGATTATTCAGGTGAAGGAAGCTTGGGGATGAGGTTGTACTATGTGTCATTGTGTCGGTGCTGTTACTAGCTTAATCCTGTAAACACTTTACGTTTGAATACATAAGAATGATACGATGGCTGTTCGTGGAGTATTTTCTGTTTTCTTTGTATATCTGGCTGGAGTACTTTTTGGTTGAGTCATATCAGCATAAAAGTCTCTTCTGCTTAGCTAGCTCATGCCAGAATAATGGGAGGACAGAGTTATCCTGAGCTTCCTGAGCAGAGCATTGCCTAAGCCACAGGGATAGGAGAAGCTTGAGTACACCAGTATTTGACACTCAAGTTGGAAACTTCCCATCACAGTGGTATTCTTATTACATGGATCTTTTAACAAATACTGGCTTCTATTGAGTATTACCCTTTAACTTTTTTGAACTTCCATCATTGGGCACACCAGAGAAGAAATCTAATACTTGAAATGCTCATAGTATAGCCTTTTGCTGAAAGAAGGAATGGGAAAAGTGGAGTTGCTGCTTGAACATATGCAGATACTACCTAGTGAGTACCTTTTTGTTTGTTTCCTTTCTCTTTGGGGTTTCTCTTTACTTCTAGATTTATGCCTGTAATACTGATGTGATATAGAGGTAGGAATGTGTAGTTTCCAGGTATAGGTATTACGCTTCAAGAAACAATGCTAAGTAATTAACAGTATTTTCTTGCCCTGGTAACCCCTATTCTTTGCAGCTTTTTGTGTACCCAGCTGCAGTGTTTGTTGATGTTATCCTCATATCCCTTTCACAGTTTCACTGAGTTTTGACAGCATAGGATTTGAAGAAATATATCAGAATTGTTTCAGAGCTGCAAATTGCTGTCAAGATTTGCGTGGCCAAATTCTGCAGTGACATACACATTGTAACAGAGTGTTAGCAAAACAAAGAGATGTCCAAAATTATTACTAGCTAGCAAACTCACAGGTTAAAGGGAAAACAATTTATTGGAGTAAATCCAAATGTTTGGTTTTGTTGTTCCATCATAAAGGATATCTGTATCCCTCCTCTTGTTTAAGACTACAGAAGTGCAGCAAGAAGCTTTCACGTGGGCTTTACTTTTGAAGAGCCATTTCTTCTGCTCCATCGGGGAGCAGAACAACCTGGTTATGGGCTTATTACTTTTTTCCTGGTTCCCTTCTAAATCTTTTCAAAGGGACGAGAGAAGGTTCAGTGGAGAGAAGATGGATAAACATGCCTGAGACATGGAAGTTCTGAGGCTGCGTAGCCTCTATACTGCTGCTTATTATTGAGGTGCCTGGCCAGATTTCCCCAGGCCTATCTGCTAGATGTCATGGGGAGTTACAGTCACATTGCATCTGTAACAGTGGACAGTCTAAATCCCGAGCAAGCATTTTAGCATTTGGCCTCTTTGTAGCAACTGCATGCTTTTTCTGATTAGAAATTGAAATTGGGTATACCAGCTTCCTAGGGAAACACTGAAAACAAGTATTTTTGATAAATAATAAATATTAGGAAAGCTGCATTACATAAGAAATGGGAATATAAACGCCAACCGTATTTCTGGGGAGGAAAGAAATTGTATGTTAGCAACCAAAAAATAAACTGGATGAATTGCCATCTTCTGCCCATCCAACCGGTGTCCACTGGACACTCTATGTCCTCTGGGCACAGTAGTAATTGATCTCTTTTATCTCTTGTCAAGCTCATTCCCTCCAGTTCCTCTAAGATTGCACTTGAGATTCTAGCAAAACAATTATCTAAGTAATAATATGCTTGAATCCCAGTTATCTCTGCAAAGCATAGGCCAAATCCTGTGAATCCACACTGAGGCAGAATTTCCACTGAAGTCAAAATTAAAGGCTTTGTCACTTGCAGGGTTTTCTGTCAGGCAAAAAATCCCTACTTACTTTCTTCCCCTGTGGTAAGGATGAATAAACACATTTATGGATTGGTATAAAATTTGGACACAGAAAATTTGTTGCAAAAAAGTAAGGCAGATATTTCTATTCTTACGAGCATTTTTTGGTGGAGGGAATATCTCATTTCAGCAACAATATTTCTTAAATAATAGTTAAATGAAGTATTTGAAGATTAAAATTCTCATTTTCATCAATATCAGAACAGCTGGATCCTTAGACTGACTTAAGACAAAATGAATGAATGTGGACATATTTCTACCAAGTTTAATATATAAAAATGGGAAGCCAGGCTTTTAAAGATGGATGATACTCTTCATGTGAATTTAAGACATATTCTTAATCAACTGGTTTAATTTTATTTGAGTTAGGCAGAATGTGTCTGCTTAAAACTCTTTTACATTTTCTACTGGGTGTGTAATAGGTTTCAAAGCTTTTTGCAGTGTGGAGCTTATCTGCCACGTTGAGATACACTCAGCTGTCCGTGATTTCTTTTCTTCATCCAGAGTTGTTCCTAGTGGAACACTCTCCAGAATGACAGTAGTAGAGCTTCCATCCTTTCCCTCCGTTTGTAGTATCAGAACCTAATAGCAAATGTGTGAGGCTGTGAAGACATTTCATCACAGCAGGAGTGTTTCAGAAAGAATGTGAGGACACTTCAGCAGCATCCTGGCATCTTCCTGGTATGTAAACAGACAGTGTCAAGGAAATTCGGTTCTAACGTGACTCCTTATGTCTTGGTTGCAAATTCTGCTCCTCGTTGGGTCAGTTCAACACTCTTCTGATATAAATTCTTGCTGAGCTGGGGCTTGAGAGAGCGAGAGAATCTGTTTCTGCTTTTTCCATTAGGGAAAAAAAAAAGTGGTTTCTTCTCATCAGCAAACTGTTTTCATGAGAGCTAGAGGGGGAATTGAGCTATGAATTCATCTGGAGGAAGAGTGAGGGAGAGAGTTGGAGACTGCCATTTTGGCATGGATGAAGAGAAGCACTTAGAGAACCTTGTCTCAAACAAGGACAGCTTTTCCTGCTTAAGCAGGTTTGGTTACATGTCTTTTAGCATATAAATATTACAATGTATTGAGCAGAGGAACATGCAGTCAGTCCTGTAGAAGCTTTAACAAATCAATGTGTCCGTCGCTTCTCCTGTTTCCTTTTAATCTCTTCACACTTTCCTGTT
>JBCJKH010055432.1:16503-32039 GCA_039877255.1 Loriculus beryllinus | reverse complement strand
CTCACTACAATAGAGACATTGAGGTGCTGGAGCGGGGCCAGAGAAGGGCAATGGAGCTGGTGCAGGGCATGGAGCACAAGTGTGGTGGGGAACGGCTGAGGGACCTGGGGGGTTCAGTGTGGAGAAGAGAAGGCTCAGGGGGGACCTGATCGCTCCCTACAAGTGCCTGACAGGAGGATGAAGCCAGGAGGTGACTGGGCTCTGCTCCCAAGTGACAAGGGATAGAACAAGTGGAAAGAGCCTCAAGCTGTGCCAGAGGAGATTTAGACTGGATATTAGGAATCAAAAGGCTGGTCAGGCATTGGAGCAGGCTGCCCAGGGCAATAGTAGAACCACCATCCCTGGTGTCAGGGTGTTCAAAAAATGCCTGTAGGTGAGGCCATTAGTGACATGGTTTAGTGATGGCCTTAGCAGTGCTGGGGTAAAGGCTGGACTTGATCTTAAAGGTCTTTTCCAACCTAGCTGATTCTGTGATTCTAAGTAGAGAACTGATTCAATCAGGGACTGAAGAGCCTTATGAAATAAAAGATGCAAAGAGGGAAATCTAAACCCAAATGATCTACACTAATTATATTACTAATTTCACCCAAAAAGCGGGGTCACTGTAGAAATGAAGGAAGCATAGGTTATCACTCAAGCAGCTTAATAAATGTAAAGAAGGGGAACTGGCTTTGGAAAGCAAGTCACCACAAACGGTATGTACCGAAGCCACATATTAATAGCACTAACCCAGTGGCTACTCACTCACGCAGGCACATCATCAATGGTTGGACCACCAGCTCCACGGATAATTGATGAGGTGAACCACCTAATGCTCCCTGTGGGTCATAGCATGCTGTGCAGCAGCTTAGCACATTGCAGAGGCCTCTGAGGTGGTCTCTGCAGCAATAAGAGATGGTTTGGCACAGCTCCTGTCAAGTGCACTTGCCAACAGCCACCTTCCCCCATGTGAGGATGGCAATCTGTTGCATGACAACCCTTTAGGAGACACCTAGTACACTTTATCTGTGTGCTCGGTCTCTATATATAAGATCTTAGAGTGGCATTCTGCTTTCTTAATCCTTGCCAAAAAGGCATGAAGCTATTTCAATTAGATATGAATTATGTTGGGTTGAAAGGAAAAGGGCAAAAATCAGTGGTAACAAAAAGAATGCTCCTGAATTTGTCAGGATTTCACTTACTTTTTTGTGTCAAAAAAGGCAAGAAGGTTCTAAACAAAGTATTTCACTTCGAACAACTGTTTTAATGAAATGTTTGTATTCAAGTTGTTTCATCTCAAGATCACTTTCAATTTTATCTTCAAGGAAAATTGTTCAAAATGAAAACTAATAATTTTGTTTCACATGAGATCACTTGGGGTGGGGGATGGGGCTTTTGAGAAATCTGTTTCAAGATGTTATTTTCCTAATTAAAAATAATAAAAAATTCAAAGTCAAACCAAGAAGATTTTCTCACCCAATTTCTCAGGACCATTGTTGAACCTTACCTTATATTTCTAGTTACTTTTCCCAGTTTTCCTGTTGCTAGCTATCACGTTAAAAGGAAATAGACCTTCCCTCCAAACAAGTTTCATGGAGCAGTTGGTCAGAAAGTAGACAAGAAAAGAAACAGTTCTTTACTTGCTCCTGAGCCATGAACCTGGTTCAAATTGCTCCTAAAAGAACATTAACACCCATTGCACATTGCTGCCTGTAGGAGCAGAACATCCGTTAAAGTAATGCTTTAATTACAGAGTATGAAAATGTTAAGAGAAAATTAAACACGGTAGAAAGACTAAATAAATTCTTACAACAGCATTTACAGTGCAAAAGATGTTACTATAACACAACCTTCCTTTTATCATGACGGATATATCTACTTGCTAGTGTAAGTTTTAGAATGAATCCATAAAACAGCAGAATAATAGAAAATGAGAGACAAATATGAGCTCTAACCGAAGTTAAGGTGAAGCTGCAATGGTTAACTTATCTCACAAGAACTGGAAACTGGTAAAGATATTACTCGGGTTAAAGGATTCTTGGGAGCAAAGGAAGATTTAACAAACTGCAAACCTGTACACCAGACAGATACCATCAGAAATAATAATAAAGAACACTAAAGATTGGAACTATGACACATGTGGACAATGAGATGTACAGAAAAAGATTTCCCCTCTGACAGGGGAGTATATCTCCAGAATCTGTTTTCAGGGATCAGTCAACACAGATGTAAGCAGTCATACTCAGATACCCTACTTGCATCTCCAAAGAGCTCATGACAACTTTTTCTCCTTCTGAGCTTCAGGTTAGTGAAGGATAAAAAAGTAGTAGGTCAAAAAATAGTAGGTCTGCAAATTCATAAATGATTTCTAAAAAAATAGGGTAGGAGTTCTTTTCCACAGAAAACTATGGAGTTCCACAAGAATCTTCACTAGAGCTTGTGGTGTCTAATCTATGTATGACATGGAAAAGCAAATAGAAAGCAAGAAGAGGTTTCCTAATGATATGTGGGTTTCAATCAAGTAAAAACTAAAGACAGCTATAGAGAACTACATGACAATATTATTATCTGTCATAAAATGGCACATGAAGTTCAAAGTTTCATAGGTGTGAAATCATGCAAACAAAAATAGTTCTAATTTCATACATGCAATGATGGACTCTGGCTATTATATGCAATAGACATATGTCTCTAAGGGTGGAAGTGGCCCAAAGGCTGGGTATAACACTGCACACTGCACCTTCATCTCTAGAGTACAGTGTAACCAATCTTCTCCCGGAAACATACTGAAACTTTGAGGGGTGAAGACACTCTGAAATGTGGTGGTGTCTGCCTGAGTATGGCACATATCATCACAACCAGCTCCAGTCACAGTTCTGCATGCCTTAGCCCACTGAAAGAAACATGCATGCTGTCCCTTCACGAAAGGCTGTGTAGGGCTGTGAACTTCCTGCAAGGCAGTGAACTTAGTCACTGCTCTTCCTCTGCTTGCAACACCCTCTGTCTTGTAAATCATCTGTCAGCAAAAGCATCCTGTATCACTGTGAGGGACAAGGGAATATCTAAGGGCCATGATCGAAGGGTCATGGTCTACACCGTCTGTAATCTTCCGTTGGCTTAGGAGAAAGAAAAGGACTCCTCCTCACTCAGCTTGGGCCTTTTCTAGATCCATGTCTCAGAGCAAACCATAAACCTACATTAGTTTTTCTGAAAGGGTAAGCAGCCTCAGATGGAAAAGACAGTGAGCAGAGCACTATAGGCAACTTTTTCACTGATGTCAACCGTTTCCTTTCCTCCACACATGCCAAACTGATACATTCAATCTAAATAGACAGGGCCAGCAAACATCTGGTTGACACAAGAATGAGAAGGTCCTAGCTCACAGTGTTTTGTGGTTTTACTTCCGTTACATACTTTTAAGTACACCGAAGATAGTGCAACAAATGATCTTAATCCATTCCCTCCAGCCTTCCTTCTCTCTGTCAGATTAATTCATTATATAGATGCAGAAGGTGCTGAATTTGTCAGATATGTGACTGAGTGCTCTGTCCTGGTAGGGTACTGTGAGTTGATTTCAACTTAAGATTTTAGTAGCCACTTCTAGCACTCAAAGAGGACAGTAGACAGAGGGTGAAGTCCTTTGGAATTTGGTTATTGGCTGCATGTCAAAGGAGCATAAAAATTCCAAGTACTTAAATGAGCCAGTTGATACTTACTGTCAGAAAGCCTTCACTGAAGCAGTGATACAGACTTAATGCTCCTCTAATATTGTTGATATTTACACCTAAAATAGCAGCAAGTAGAGAGTGAATGTTGAGAAACTAAGTAAAAATGTGGGCTACATTTTTTTCCTAATAATTACTTATAATTTAAAACTGAACTTACTAAAAGTAAAGATGAAAATACAATGCATACATTCAGGAGGCTATTTCTTTTGCATCTTGCTTCAAACATGAGGACAGAAGTGCAGAATAGTTATTCTCTTGAAGCACAAATTTTCAAATCTGAGAATTTTTTCTATCACCTTTTTATATTATACACTTTCACAATCTCTTCATATTCAGCAATGTAATCGAAGCCTTTGAAACGTGTGGATTTGCATGTATTAGCGCTGAGCCTGTTTATTTTTGCATTGCTCATTTATGTAGCTTTGGTGTGTTAAGAGATGGTTCTGTCGTATTTCTTGATTTGACATGTTTCTTCATGCAGCCAACCTCCAAATGTCATTTTTGACTAAAATCTAACTTAGTGAATACAGATTTAGTGACTACTTGTGTTACCATGTATGTAGAACCAAGTTAACTTCCAGATTAAGTCAAGGATGCTACTGTTGACTATATACACATTTTCAGGAAGAAGTAGAATAAGTGTAGATAATTATTCTTATAATTACCAATGCATATTAATTTTACTGAGAGTGCTAAATCAGAATTCATGTCAATTTAAGGATTCCAGGAAGTTAATCCAAAATCTACACTATTAACTTTATACTTAAGATACCTTGAGTTTTGTATGAAGTTTTTCTGAACACCTTACTAGTCACCACTCATCCAAGAATTATCATAGCTGTATTTGTTATAATTTTAATATTATAATAAATGTTATAAGTTTAATATTATTTGTTATAAGCTGTAATCCTACCAGTACCCTATGGTGCTTAGTATATACATTATGCATAAATCCATAGCCATGCCCATGACCAGTTTTGGCTGGTATACTGCAACAAACTACAGCAAGAATGTTGCATAGTATGTTGATTTGTAGTGGAACTAATTGACTATTATGATGGAGCTCTTTGAGTATAATTAGGTTAATGTCACAATTCACAGCTTTCCTTCTCTTTTGCTCAAGATTTTTGCTTTTGGAATGATGCAAACTCAGATGCAGGTGTTTTAAGAGGACACATTCAATCTTGTGTTTATTCTGTAAAATAGGTCAAATAAAACATATTAGCATCTAGGATACCCTTTTTCACTGACCAATCACGAAGTACCTGACACACAAGGTAACCGTGCTATGTAAAGAATTCAATTTTCTGTGGAAGCATGAAGCAATTTCAATATTAATACAGCGGGCAAAAACTGTGTATCAGATCTTGGAGAGTTTAAGCTTTATGAATTATGAAGCTAAGTGAAGCCTATGCTTAAAGTATCTCATCTATAAATTGCAAGGAATTATTTCCTTCCTCTTGAGCAGTTACTCAATGCCTCATTTAATGCCCATGAAGCTAATAGTCCATTTGAGGTAGATCATAAGCAGTTATAAATAAGAACATAGTACACGACCTTCTGATCCTCAACCATACACCTGTTAATGACTCAGACATTAAAGGAAAAAAAAACCCCACAACATTCAGCTTCCCAGATAATCTCCTCTCTGCACTCAAGAGAGGAGACTGATTATTCTGGCATGAGTAGGGATGAAACCCTCCCAATACTCTTATGTTTCTTTGAGAATTACCTCACAAAGCATAAACTGAGTATAAAGCATGCCTTTTATAGTGACTGTCATGGTCTGCAACTGCCAAACCAACCTTGTTCTCAAGAGCCAACAGCAGAGACTTACTGTTGAGGTTTTTTTGGTTGGTTTAAGAAGATGTTGTGAGAGGGAAGAGAGGAAGGAGGAGGAAAAGGTTGTTCTCCCTTTAAGATTTCATTTGAGTCCAGGTGGTTGGACTAAAGTCTCTAGCACAGCTGTGCTCCCAAAGCGAGATGGATTTTGTGTGTTCAAGAGTGACCTGAATCTCTAGTTTCAGGCAAATGCGGAGTTTTTATCTTACATCACTCCAGTGAGATGAAAGCCACACACTGATAATGCTCTTGTCTGTGTGGATGTAGGACTAACATTCAGAAATACTTTCAATTTTACTTTGTAAGGATCTTTTAAAAGATGGTGTCTATGGGGGAAAGCAGTTGTGATAAGAGAAGAAAGCAACACATCTGTGCAGGGACTGGAGCAGGAGGAGGCCTAGAGAGTTTAGTTTTAATACAGACGTGCAATGGAGTCTCCTGCACAGGGCTAGAATATAACAGAGCACTAGAGTTCAAAACTAGGTTCGTTTCTCCACTCTTATTTACGGACAAATACCAAGAACTGCCAAAAGACTTTCCTGATTCTTTCCTTTCAGAGGATTTCTGAGATGAGAACTTATTTCAAGGCAATGACTCTATTAGAGATACCCTGAATGACTTTCTGTCATTTTTTTTAACCTCCATTTCCTGTACAGTATGCAATTACTAGAAGGGTGGAAACTTCTGAACTCCCTCGGAGAGTTTGCTATGTCTCTCATTTCAGCTTAATAAAATATAATCTGAACTGCAGCATCTGTAAGACAGAGTTGTTCCTTGTCCAGCTGTTCTAACTGAGGTTATCCACAAGATGAGGAAGAAAAGGGATTTGCAAGAGGGATGTTGAATTTATTTGATAAGAATAGCATTGCTAGTTCGTCAGTATTTTAGGATGTTTCTCCTTGTCAAAGTACTTGACTTAGAAGGAAATGCCACTATTATGCTGACCCAAGGTATCTTTTTTAGATCATCTACATTTCTCTGTGCTTTATGGCTGTCTACTGATACATTCTCTATTGTTCATTCTCTCTCCAGGCTACCTCATGATTTCCATGACAGCAAATTCATCTCTCAATTTGAACAGCAGCTCCATCTAAGTTCACATGATGTGAGTGTTCCTCTGGCCTTTGCACAAGAACCTGAGTCAGTTGGCATTTACCAGAGGTGCTACACATCATTGCTGGCCAGTCTGAGGATACAAGCAGGTACAACAGGAGCAATGAATGGAGCTGTGGTCCAGACAGGATGACCTGTGTTGATGAAGGACGACTGTGTTGATGAAGGGTGTGGAACAGTGCAAATTCAATGTAATCAACTTGGAAGTGTTGGGCATTAAGTTGTGTCTCATTTTTGCCAAAATTTGGTACTTCTAGACCACTTATCTCAGTTCCTGGAAAAAGGGCAGCTTCCTCAAATGGAAATGTTACCTGTCACTGGGTTATGAGAGTTTATTACCAGGAAGCAAAGGGAAGGTATACTCTTACTCTTGCTTAAACTGAACTCTCACTTACCTCTTAAAGAGAGTAGTTGCATACAGTCAGCACAAAAATCATGAAAACAGTTCAGACAATTAACAGGTTCATTGCACTAGACTCTGCAATGTGAAATAAAGGTCAAAACCAGGAACATAAAAGTGGGAAAAACAGAAAAAGTGTGAGCTAAGTGATTGCTGGGCCCAACACTTAACTTTTGCTGGTTAAGGGAAGGCTGTGTGGAGACCTCACACCAGCCTTCCAATGTCTGAAGGTACCCTACAGGTATGTCAGAGAGGGACTCTTCATCAGGGACTGTAGTGATAGGACAAGGGGGAACGGGTTAATATTGAAACAGGGAAGATGGAAGGGACCTGAGAATGCCCCATCTCTGGCAGTGTTCAAGGCCAGATTGGAAGGGGCTTGGAACAACCTGCTCTAGTGGAAGGGGTCCCTGCCTGTGGCAGGGGGTTGGAACTGGGTGAACTTTAAGGTCCTTTCCAACCCAAACCATTCTATCATTCTATGAACTCCCCTAAATTCTTTGTTATTGATTACTGACATCAAAGAAGCTGATCTAGCCCCGGTTAGAGACACTCAATTGTGCAGAACGGAAATCCAGCTGGAGAATTTTTTTAAGGATAAATTACAGCTCCCTATCAGACAGTTTAAACCAGGGTCGAATAAACACTTATTTCAAAGAGTGGAACACTAGAGGTATCTTCATTTTAGCTAACAGCTCCAGCAACAGGGAAGTGAAGCTTAGTTAATTTCTCTGAACAGAGAGGCAAACAGTGAAATTTATCTGTTGATTAAAAAATCCTTAAAAAAAACCCAAAACCCAAATTCCAAACTAAGGAACTCCATCGGATTTCCACAAGGATATATTTGACCTCATGAGACTTCCATGGGAATTATTCTAATAAATGCATAACCAAGCTTTGAGCAATCAGAAGTGCAAATGAGTAATCGAGTTTTGCTTCAGCAAAAAGTTCCTTCAGGTCAGCATTTGCTTTTTAAGTGTTCGTCAGTAAACCCTAAAGATTTACATTGCTTACAATAAATAAAAGAGGGGTTCATCTGGTACAGGACTTATTTTCAGGGAAAAAAAATACATGACGGGATATGAAGGAATTAGATATTTGTATGTCTGGAATGACATTAAAATCAGTTCCCGCAAAATAGCTTCTTCACTGGTGATTGTTCCACTGCTGTCTAATCCAGATGTAAGACTGCAACACACTTATGAAATACATAGGATTTCTATATTATGTATATATATGTACTTAAATTTTTAGCCTTTGCCACTCCCTGAATTTCACTGCTATAAATACAACATGTACATTAACCATGATCTTACAACATGCCACAGTGAGGTCTATTTTCCTGCTATTATAAAATGACACAAGGACATTGGTCCCAGAGCAGCATTTGCTCTCAAGAAATCTCTCAACCACACAGGGGAAAAGCAAGATCTTCAGGCAACACAGAAATGGCTGTGGATTACGAGACACGGACTTCTTTCTTTATTTCCTGCTGTGTACTTCCTAAAGGCATTTGCTGACAAGGAATTTGCAAATCTTGTCTGGTTACCAACTGTAATGCTCCTTGGTATTACTCAGATACAATCACCCATGTACCTGTTCAAATAGAGCTCAGCCACTGCCAGCCCGTGGAGCTGAGAGTTCCCCTCTCCCCCCCTTGCCAGTAGTGATCAAATAACAGAGTTTGCCTGCAGTAACCTTCTCCCCAGTATCCTTGCAGATGTTGGCCGCCCCCTCCTCCTGAAGGTTGCCCTGGAGAGAACATCTAGTTCCAGGGTGACTCATACCCACACACTATCCTTACTCACTCACAGTTTCATTAAAGGCACTGGACCACAATACACAATCCTATTTCACTGTGAGCCTGCCTCAGTGTGAACACCCTAGAGAGGAGAATAAAGGCCAGGAGAGGGGACCTCCGTGGATGAAGGACAGAACTCAGCTGCAATAGTCCCAAAAACCTGTCTGATTACAGCACCCTTTATGCAAACACAAGTATTCATTGATTTCCACATTACAGAACTAGTGCAAACGCTACAGCCCTCTCCTCCCAGCAAAGCTGACATTTGCTATTTTGCTTATTTAGCATTTGAATGCTTTAAGAAATAAAATGAAACCATACATACTTCCCTCAGTTCACTCCTTTGGGAAAGCAGGTAAATTCACAGAGCACTGTGAGCTCTCCAGCTGACTGTATGGGGCGCACAAAGCATGGAAAGATTGATCACCAAAATGATACCCTATATTTTATCACACCTTTAGATTATTTTGAAATTAGAGGCTTTACTTTTCATGCTTCTGTTACCTGAGAAGTGCAACTCAGAGGATAAACAGCAAGCAAATCCAGAGAACGTAAAGTGTATTAAAACAGTTTAGAAAATTGTCAGCAAATCCTGAACCTTCTGTGGACCAAAAGCTGACTAAGAAATCTTACAGAAGAGAGAAATGACAGCAGCAAGAGAAAAAGAAGAGAACTTGACAGTATGGTGGCAATCCTGGTAAAACAGAGATCAAGGTGACTCGAGCTATTCTGGGCAGAGAACAGCACCATCATGCTGGCAAGAGAGGTACAGTGTCTGAAATGCAATGGATAAAGTTCACAAAGCTAACACTGATTTTCAGTGCTGGAACTGTCAAACAGGTCATTTGAAGCCAGCACATCAAGCAGATTCATGTGTGGGTTTGTTTCTTTTTAGTTAATTCTCAGTAAAAATGAGATAGAAAAATACAAGTGCACAGTTGAATCAACCATTTGAAAATACACCTGCATTTTCCAGGAGGATCTCTGCACCAGGGATCCTGTAAGTCTCAGCCATCTAGTCAGGAGAGGGAAGTATAGATGCCCAGCCATGCCAGCAGGCAGTTCTAACAATGATAATCTTAGACAAGGCATGAAAGAACAGTTAATATTTGCGGAAGTTATCAGATAACCCTAAACCAAAGCAGGGAAATTAATACATAATGTGATTTGCTGAGAATTTCACTCTTGCCAGCATCCAGCGTGCTGCAAAATCCACAGCTACACACAACAAGTCAGATGTAAAGCTATTCCCCTTTCAAAATAAACCTGCCATACCACTGCTGACTCTGCAGGCTCCTGTCCCCCACCTTCACACTTACAGCCCAAGCTGCAAGGACTTGTTTTTCTGTTGGTTGCTTTTGAGACAGCTGGACACAGTGTTTGAAGTCATGTGAAAACTAAAAGAGCACGGCAAGTCTTTCCTAACCCTAGAAGTGTTAATTTCCTAATAAGCCTCTTTGATTAACTAAGAAAACCCAGAGGACATTGCAGGCTTTGTTTCCCTTCCCCCAATTGCATTTTTACAGAACTCCAGTAGAGCCTTAACCAAAACAATGTGCTGATAGGAGAAGCTGTCTGCATTCCTCTTTGCAATTCACCTTACACTCTACACGTTACTTGAAGATAAGCAATTTGAGAGGCCAAAAAAACTCCAGCAAGAGGTAAAGGCTTCTTTGCAACAGGCAGAGCGCTGCACAGTTTTGTCCAGTTATTCATCACATTCTTGTTTGTGGATCCCCACCCTCAGTGTAATCCCTGCAGTCACTCCTCTTCCAAGTGGCCCCAGCAATACTTGGGGGCGGGAATAACCCATTTCAAACCTGACTGTTAGACAATCAGCATTAGGTGCTGATTAACTTCCTTATTCTGGATGGCAGCAGCCACTCAATTTGACACCTGGGACAGGCTGGCTCCTTTTGCCCTACAGAGGCAATATCGAGGAGGGCTTCATTCATTCCCTGGGATATACCCTCACACTCTGGGATCTTTTGAGGGGGAAAGGGAGGGGAGAGGAAGAACACTTCTGTTTGCATTATTTTTGTTTTGCTCTAGAGATGTGCCCTTCATAAATAGCAGACAAGAACACTGTAAGAACAGTAGAACAGAAGTGCTTCCTCTTACACACGTATATATGCACGCACACACAACAGAGCAAAAACTGCAAAAGAAACACAGATGCATTGAAATTTGCACCACCAAATAGGTGCTGAGAAGCCACAAATGCTGTAAAAACTAAGGTATGTACAGAGGAGCTGACAATGACGGAACTGGTGTTTCCTGACACATTTCAATGTTCCCTGTTAGCACACATATTTTATGCCCTTTCCCCACAGAAGGTGAGTTCCCATCCCCCTCCAGTCTCATAGCTGATGGTGCAGCAAAACAGAATTCAGCTTCCAGAAATGGTATCAGCTAGAACCCTTAAACCTGGGATCAGTAAGAAAGGAGTAGCCTCAGAAGAAAATCTGAAAAAGCATTAGGAGAAGGAATAAGGAATCACATTTAGTCCTAAAGCAACTCTTTGGTAGCTCATAAAGAACACCCCTGAAGCCTGTGTGAAGGCAGAAAATACAAACTTACTTGGGCCCTTTTGAAACTCCCAGCTCAGGCATTAGTGCAAGCTTTCTCAGAGGAAGGATGACAACAAGTACAAACAGTGATTTGAACAGTAGGATCCTGAGCTGGTTGTGGAACTTACTGCAACGTTATTAATAAATATCACTAGTGAAATTGACTGTTCATCTCTCAAGTGCTCCTCTGACCTGACAAACAGAGGTCTTGGGCTTCGTACATAGAAATAACAATTAGCAAGAAAAACAGCTTTGAGGGAGGAGATAAAGATGAGGTGAAAACATCAGTGGATGAACACGTAATAAAAGAGTTATATGGATAATCCATATAATATGTACTTCCATATTATATGGATTATACATACATATTCCATATGTGAAATCCAAGTCCTTTACATGATAATATAAAACAAAATTCGACTTGTTCTACCTTCTTCTACTGAATGCAAGTAACTGACACGTCACACAGATCACACTTCCAGGGGAGCCATCTGATTTCGAATAACAAGCAACTCGAGTAGGTTATCTGATAAAGATCAGGGTTATTAACAAATATTTAAGTCGTACAGTTCTTCAGACACGTGGAAATAAAAAATACATCCTGAAACTCAATTCAGTGAAGTGTTCATGCTCTTTAAGTCTGTAGCAGCATTTCTTCTATCTATCCACTTAAACCAACATGACTTCATAGGATCAGAGGGAGGTAAAGGCTGGAAAGAGTGCTGTCACCAAAACAGGACCACTTCTGCAGAAAAATACACAAGCTGCCAAGGAAACAAGGCAACACAGAAAATTGTCTTTTTTTAACAGTGCTAATTTTTTAGCAGCTTTTACTCTAATCATTTAGTAGTTTTCTCTAGAAAAAGATCAATATTTCTCCAAACCACATTAAGATTGGGAAACAACTGTAGTCAAGTAATTTCTTGTGGATCGGTTCAAGGGCTGCTTCCGGACAGCTCGGTGGCAGAGGCTGAAGCTGAATTTGCTCATTTCCTCATTTATTAATGCATGAAGTCACCTTAAAAATATTACAAGTTCTGGGTAAGCAAAGTTGAATCTGCCCCTTCCTATTCACATGTGTGTAATGTTCTGTGAGCATACAGAGCTTCTCCTTATTAATTATTTTAAGTATATTAAAATATCTAGTATTAAAATATATTAAAACATATATAGATAGATTTATCTTGTGTGGTATATGTCTTAAAGTTGTGTTGAACAGGATAACTTTTCCCCCTGTATTGCTTGGGAATGTAGAGCTGTTGAAAGCAGCATAACCAAAGTCACAAGGATAAAAAAGAGCAAACATTAATTAGATAAAGAGACTGAATGTCACACTTTTTAATGCAAGAAGCAACGTGACATTGCCTATTTAATCTGGACTCTGCTAATTGGTCTATTGCACAAGGAAAAAATCTTTGGGAGTCCTTGTGGGAACGTCTCACATCATTCCCTATCAGCTGTTGACATACAAATACTCTGGTAATGAAAATATTTTCATTCCTTCATAACAGCATTCCCTGTCCTGTTTAATCTTATTTTCTCTCTTTCTAAAAACAAGCTTCTGTGTGGGGTTTCTGAACTAACGGACCTGATGCCATATATCAAAAATGTCCCGTGCTCCTGTCAAACTTGCTAGGAGTCCACCCAAAAGCGAGCAAAAGGGAAAAAAACCAAGGATTAATAGCAATACCATAGGAATTTAAGCACCAGTTGAAATGTATCTCTGGTCTGCATTATTTCAGAAGACTGAAAATGCAACTGAACTAGAACTGTGCTGGCTTGGAACTGCCATCACTACCAAGAGAGCACCTGGCCCGGGATCCAGCTGCGTGCTGGGAAGAGGCAGGTTTGCAAATCTTCACAAACATAGCAAGCAGAATGCTTTAGCTCACTTTTTACAACTCTATCACTGTAATAAAAAAGAAAACTGAGGAGCAAACAGCTGGAAATCCAGGGTGCCCTCCTGGCCTCCAGCCAAGCTCTTCTACAGTGTGGGTTCAGGCTCACCATCCATGACATCAGGGATGTATTACAAAAGATGAATAAAGTTGCCTCTCTATCAGCACCGCCACAGCAGACCCCTCTGCAGTCTACTCTATCCTCTGATCTAACAGCAAATCCTACTTGGGGCAGATTTTATTCTCAACATGCTACTTCCAACCATTTAGAGACCCACTTTGGGCTCAGGCAATTAGCCTGAGAGATAAGATCGCTTTCTGCTGCACATGAAATCCATACAGCAGAGTCGCTAGTCTCAGAGCAATTGCTTTTGGAAATTGAATTATTTCAGAAGTTGCTGCATTCACATCATGCTGGTAAACACCTCTCCTCACCCTCCATACCCAAACACTGCTCTTAAATTGTTTGTGGGTTTTTTATATGTCTTCAATACCACCATTCTTCCAAATTCTAGGTCTGAACCACAATGCGTGCTGTTGCGCCTCTCTCCACCTCCCCGCCCCCCCGGGCCTTGTTCCTCCACCCCCATCCTGCTGCCCAGGTTGTAAATTCCTTTCTGCACCCTATCACTGTCAAACTCCCTCCTGGAAGCAGGTGCAAGAAGATTAAAACCCCCACTCATTCAGCTGGGATTTTCATCTGTTTGCACCTCCCTCTTTGCCACTCCTATATGTCAACAGCCCTTGAGCAGCAGGCGCTGGGAAGGCGCACTCTGCCAGTTCATGTGGTTTGCTGCTTACGGGGGGAAGCAGGAGATCTCTGAGGGACAGCTATATCAGGAGATGGGAGAAAACTCAAGCTACAAAGGCTTTACTTATATTTGGTTGGATTATTTTTTATCCTTAGAAAGCACATATGTGTTTCATTAAAGCTAAGGTTTAATTTGGAATGGCCCTGTTAACAGGGCCCAAGGGAGTTATTTTAATGAGCTTTTGAAAAATACATTAATTTTATTATATGCTTTTTAATTCCTATATTGTTCGTGATATGAGGATTGAAATACTGTACCATTTTTCAGTTTAGTCATTAAGTCACTTTATGTCATCACAACACAAACAGAAGACTGGCCTGGAAGAGTGGTTAACTGCATTTAACACTGCAAAGCCAAAGACAGTGTAGTGACTAAACCCATTTTCCACAGTGGTGTTGTACCACTACCATTGCTGTTGGGAAATGCATTGCATTTGAAAAACCCCAAACCACTTCTGCAGGCATTTTTTTCCCCCCTTTCTTCTTGTGCTGGATCAAAGCTGACTTTATCCTCTTGAATTGACAAAGTCTCCCACAGAGTCTCTGATTTTGTTTTGATTACTCCAGCACCTGCACTCTTTGGATCTGTGGTCTGTGTAACAGAAGCATCCACCTTTACAGGTACTCTGTTTTCTATGCAGAAGGAGCACTCTGGAATTCCCTGGCAAGGACAGGCCTCACAGAATAAGGACTTGTCTGTATGTGGATGTTTCCTGGATAGATGTTCCCCACCACTTCCAGGAGACTCCCTGGTGTGGTCTATGCTATTAGCACCCACGGAAGGACTCCTAGAAGAAGGGCCATTCCAGAATAGTTTTCTAAAAGGGCAGCCAGACCTTTAGATTTGAAGTTGTTCAGTGCCAAGGTCACATCCCAAAACCAACTAAAGAACTTGTGAAAACTGATGGTTTCACTCTCTTTCCTAGCAAAGTGCAGGCTGGAAATGAAACCTCAGGGGTAGCACCAGCAAACAGCATGGAACTAGGGCATTTGCTCACCCCTGAAACCATATCTCTCTGGCAAGAGCAGAGAAATGCATCCTGGAGCTGGAACACTTCTCCTTTTGCTGTCCATCGCAGGGAGAGTATGGCACAGAGACTGCACAGCAGGCAGAATCTCCAGGGTGAAATGGGTATAAGCACTCTTGTATCACATTAGAGGGTTTGTTGGAGGGGGAAGGACTGTGTGAGCAAGAACATGCACAGACATCGGTCCTCATTTTTCAAAGGTACCCTCTTAACTTTTTTCTAAGGAGGAGCTAATTTCAGATGTGATGCTTTGGCTAAAAACACACAGGTGAGCACACAACTGAAAACTGAGTGCAGCCAAATATGCTGTTTAGAGCTTTCTAGTCACACACTCACAAAGATTTCTAATAGATGAATCGTTCACAC
>JBCJKH010055432.1:3697-14246 GCA_039877255.1 Loriculus beryllinus | reverse complement strand
AAAGGAATTAAAAAAAAAAAAAAGAAAGAAATGTGCTTTTTAAGGATTTGATCCGCAGTTCAAAATGTGAGTCATAAATGCTTCAGGAAAAAATACGGAAAAGTATGGTAAAAAAAAACACAGGTTACACATATTCATGGTGGATGTATTTTGACAGTGTCACGGGACACAATCAGCCACTTATTTCTGGATACAAAGGCTCAGGTCAGACATTTCAATCAATGTGCACACATACATACTTCTGTCCCAGCCCAATTACTGGCAGATTGATACATCCTCCTGCTTACTAATCATTATGTTTTTGCTGGGATTATCACAGCTATTTGAAATATCCACTCAAGCCTTTGCCATCAGAAGTTTCTCCCCCTTGCACACACACACACAGGATTTTTCCTTTGCTTTGAAATTCCAGCCAGAGCATCTCAGGAAGAAAACAAAGTAAAGCCGAGCAAACAAGCCTTCCACTGCTTGAGTACCTCGGCCACAACAAATCATGGGGGAGAAAGTTTACTGGAACGGCTTGGGACATATCACAAAGGACACATGATCTGTAACTTCTGAACAGAATATTCATGGCAGTATATAAAAACAAACAAACAAACAGGCTTGGCAAGATTTAATTTAAATTGAAAACCATGCATTTTTCAGCTGCTTTTCTCTCAGCTTGCAGATTTTAATTTCAGCCTCTCTGAGAAGTGATTATAGGCCTATGTATGGGGTTGCAAGGAGAAGCAGCTGAAGCTAAGCACAACTTATGATAAGTGATAAAAATACCAGAAACAACAACAGAATAATGCTTTCCTTCAACTCACTTTCAAAACAATCATAAGGAAAACATAGTACCTAACAAACCTGTCCAGCATTTGTAACCAGCTGTATTCTCCATATCAGGTTTAGACAGTAGTTTTTAAAAAGACCTTTTCACTTGTCTCTCCTGCAGTTCTGAGGACAGTCAGAACAGTGAAACTGTTTACAATGTTCTATTCACCGAGTAGCCTTCATGTCCTCTGTGGCACATATCTGTACCTTATGACCTCTTTTCAAGCTGAACACTCCAACTGCCAAGCTGAACAACACTGCAAGGATTGCCTAATAGTTCCAGTCTTGCTAAAGAATACCACTTTGAACACTAATAAACTCAATTTTAATTTGGTTTTGCCATTTCTAGTACTTTTGAAAAAGCCTCAGCTTTTTCAGCCACAGAAGACTGGAACAGGTATATAAGACTACAACAATAAATGCACTCATTAATTTATATCTAGAAAGGAAGAGCCTGTGTTGATGACACCTATCCTGGAAATAAGAGCATACTATACAGACCTATGCTACATCTCTGGCCTATTCAATTGCTTTTTCAGAGCTTGAAGAAGACAGATTTGTAAGCCTTCAGCACTGTCCATGACAACATAATTAAAACAGAGCTTCAGTGTGTGCTGCCCACTGCAGCACAGGGAAGTTAACTCCCAGCAGGAACAAAGCTGCACATCCACAATTTTAACCAAGTCACCACAAATTTGCTACAGACCTCAATAAGACTGAACTTGTCACAGTACCTGACAGGGTCCCTGGGTCACTGGAAGCAGGCCACCTACCAGATGTCACATCTTGCAGAACCTTGTCATATTCTTCCTCAGGACCTTTTTGAAACGCTGTCCTTTCCGAGAGGTTTCGCAGCTGAGGATGTCTGCTCAAAAAACCACACACTAGTTTCAGAAAATACACATTATATATCTTTAGTAAATAATTTATCTTCAGGTACTGAGTAATTAGTACTTCCATTAGTACTTTGAAGTACGGCAGAGTTTACAGTTTTTCCATTAATTGCACAGATTCAGTCAGTACCACTTTTAACATGGAATATTATCTACAAAATATTCCTTGCTGAAATGGACAGCATTTATCAGGCTTGTTTTTTTTGTTTGTTTAATTCACTACCCTTTCTGTGCAAGTCTTAAGTAGGATTGCTAAAGTATTAAATCTCTAAGTTTACCATAGGCTTTTGACAAAATTTATGTTTACCATTCAGACACTTGAATTACTAGACTAATATTTTTACATAATTTAAACAAGTGCACCCATTCCTTAGTGAATGCATTACAGTATTTCAAGTATACTGAGAATAAGACAAGAAAAATTCGGGAGATAAACACATCAAAAGCATTAGTAAGATTTATGTAACTGCCTTATAAAGTTTTGCCCTTTGGTAAGGTTAGATCTTTAGAGAAAGATTTGCACTATCTGCTCTTGCTCCCACTACCCCAGTATGTCTGGACACCAAAGGTTTGCTGCAGAAAGTCAAGTGTGGAGCTGGTGAGTGAAGAGTGGTTGCCCAGCCATCATGCAGTGAGCGGAAGAGGTTATATAAGTTTTCACTGCCTCAGACTGACCTTGGGCATGCACTCTTCAGTCACTGGCAGTCACACACACAGTGACCCTCTTTCCATTCGTCTTGGTGACTTGAGGATGAAAAGCAATAAAATACATTTGCTCACAGATTAAAGTAATAAAGTCAAGTAAGTTAAGTATCAATATTTCTGGTCTAAGACAAAGATGTATCAACCCCAGTTACACTTTTCATGCACTGCAAAATAGGCTTCACTTGAACTTAAACCAATGCATCATTAAATGTTTGTGAGGTTCCAGCAAGGTCACAGTTCAATCCATCTGCACAGAGCTAAGCCTGCAGTCATGGCCTTGGAAGCACTGCCATTATATTAAAACACAACTTAAAACACTCAACTTACACATTCTTTAAAATGCATTTAGAGCTTTTAGGGGTCCCACTGAGCTGAAGGCAAAATCCATGAAGACGTGATCAGCTTGGTTAGACCTTCACTGTCAGGAGCACACATAAGGACACTGGGGATGGTCAAACAGACAGTGGCTAGAACAGGAAGCTTCTCCCCGTGCCCCCAAGCTTATTAAGTGATTTCCTGTCAGTCCGTTGAAAAAGTAACTCATTGCTCAAAGCCTTAAGAACAAGAAGTTGTGAGTGGCTCACGCCAAGGCTGGGAACAACAGGAAGGGAAGGACAAGCAGACCTAATTGGCCTTTTTACATTTTGCTGGGTAGCCAGCACATCATAGATAAGCTTTCTTCACTAGTGATACCTTGTCAGCTCCTTCCTCTCCTTCATTCTGCTTTGCCTTTAAACATGATCATGTCAGATGTGATCCTGGCCAACACCTACAGTGACTTAGTGACCTCCTCTGCACACCAGCACTCAGGGAAGCTACTTTTAAATCTGGTCACTCCACCATTTCCCAGGCACAATAGAAATAAACCATTTTTCCAGTGTCCTCATTCACATAATTACATAAAACAAATCAACACTCCTAAGATCATGGAATACACAACTATTTGGCTCAGCCAAGAAGCGACACATATTTCATTGATGGAATATATAGTCATAATTTGCCAAAAGATGCACTTCCTAACGTGGTGTCTATAAAATTATATCAAATGTTGTTTATATTTTTTCCTGAAACAAGTACCTTTCCAATAGCAGCCTGGTAAGACAATCCCATTGACAGTTTGGCATCTAGACAACCAATTAGCAGGCATTATATATTAGGTTCCAGTTGTCCCAGTCACAATACAGGATCATACCATGTCCATACAGCCACCACATGTAGGCACATTTTTTTCTGATAGTGGCTCTAAATGATCCTTTGAAGAACTAAACATTCACACCCTTTTAAATGCAACTGCATAGCAACTATTCCTTTCTATGCTCGTGGTGTGCTGCAAACAAGCAAGCAAAAAAAAAGGGCACATATTATATTAACACACACCTGATTTACTGACAAATACATGTTTAAAATGCTTGACAAAGCCCATTTAAAAACCCATAATCTTTCAAACTCTAGGAATCATTTGGAACAAGTCAGTAGCATCAGCACAGTGACTTAGGCTCTGAGTGACATTTCCAGACCTCAGAACATCCCAAGTACTCAACACTGAATTGCCCCCATTGATACCCATCCATTCTGAAACATGGGGTCCAGAATAGGACACATGGCACTCGATGTTCCCCAAACTACTTGAATAAAGTTATTTCACAGATCTCATCAATAACAGCCCAATACTCCAGTGTAACATGGGCCTTTCTTCTCAACAACATATTAGTGTCAAGGCACAGTTAAAGTGACGTAAGGATGAAGTAGTTGCAGTAACTGATAACTAGATCAGTCATTGACCATTGCTTGCTTATACAATAGGATACTACTGTCCAGGAGGCTTCTCACATTCCTCCTTCTTGACTAGTTTCATGTCTAGTCTGCAGATTTAATCCAGAATCTGCAGATTTAATCATACTATCTAATCTTTCCACCATGTGTTTGATGGTTGTGCCATACCAGGATCTCTGAGAAATCTTTGACAGGCTAAGAAAGTTGGGGCTGTTCAGCCTGGTAAAGAGAAGACTGCATGGAGACCTCATAGCAGTCTTACCGTACCTGAAGAGGGCCTACAAGGATGCCAGAGAGGGTCTCATTTGGGACTGCAGTGATAGGACAAAGGCACAGTCCCCCATGGCAGGGGGTTGAATGAGCTTTGAGGTCCCTTCCAACTCTACCCTTCTATGATTCTATGATCCTTCCATTTGCCAATGGATCACTGATAACTACTTGAATACAGGTTTCTGTTATGCTTCTCACATACATGCTGTAGTAGTTCCATAAAGATCTAAATTTTCCAGCCTTTCTAGCTTACAAAAACAGCATTAAAACATTAAAACCTGTTTTTTTCTATAAACTAGACTTATTACTTTTCCTTGGGGAAGAAACAAGACCACTCTGGACAGCAATATTTGAGATCAAGGTGCAGCTTCTGCTTGGGTTCAGATATTTGATTTGCAGCATTTACACAGCACAGGAAGTATTTAGAGTATAAGTTGATGGCACATCCTAGAAACATGTATTTTTGGAGACAATAATAAATTCACCATTTTTTATGAAAAATAAAAAGATCTCAGTAGAAATTAACCCCCCCCCCCATCATTATATTAGATGCAGAGTGTAAAAATAAAAGTGAACACAGCAAAGGTTTTTTTGTCTTTGACACATCACACTCCTGTCTCTACTTATTTTAAATCCATGCTTGTGAACTATCACAAAGTCCAGCCATCCTGAACAAACGGTTTGTGCAATGTGTACAAACAAGATGGAGGCAAACAAAAAGTGCATCACAGAAAATCCACATTTCTCTCCTGATGATTCAACTTTTCAAGGCAAATGTTCCAATGGTTATACTTCATCTAACAGTTAAAGATGTTTCATTCCACACTGAAGACAGGCACTTTTTTTTTTGTCTCCTAAGTATGTTTCTAATTTAAGTTTGAAAAAATATTTCCATTGTGCCATATATGTGGTAATTCAAAACCAAAATGAAAGGATTAAAATCAGGGCTGCACAGAATGGTTTAAATTAAATTCAGGTAGTGGGGAAGACTGCTGTATCTGGCAAGCTCCCACTTACTGAGCTTTCTGGCCAAGAGGCAAGATGAAGCATAACAATCTTTACCTGCCAAGTCTAGAGCAATTCTGAGGCTTTTATTCATCTCTTAAAATAAAATGTTAATGCTCTTGGAAGCTTGCCTACCCATACAGTAGATCTCACCTGTCTTGTCTTTATCCTCACACTAATGTACTATCGTACGCTTCAGTAATGACTGAAAATGTTTTCAGTCTTTTTTCTTCTTTTCTAAATATATGGTATTTAAACTTATTGCCCATGACACCTCAATGCAAGATATGACTAAATCCTACAGGTATTTTGAAAATCTCAACTAATAGGTTACAAATTATTGCTAGCAACACAGCGTATGAAGAGCTGAAATGTGGAATGTGGTGCCTTTTCCTATCTGTCAGTCTTCTCACACCTATAAAACCTTTCCTGTCCCCTCATAGTCTTCCTAATTAAATCTGCCCCTCTCTTCCCGTGTGTGGTTCCTTTTATGACAGTGCAAACTGATTAATTCATGCTTCATGTTATTATTATTATTACAGCAAACACAAAATCAGCCTCAAGGCTTCCCCACAGACGTACGTATGTCTTTGAACGGATTGCTCCTGGCTAAGGAAAGAAAGGATAAGCAGAGTTGTCTTTCAGAAAAGGCTTTGGTGTTGTAGAACTGAAGTCTTCATGAGCTTCTTAGGACATTGCTCAGGATAGCAATAATAAATTACTTTTACAGCCATTTGGGAAGAAATGAAATATGTAAATACATAGCTCTCTCTGGAGCTTTTTTCTAGCCTTGTATGAGGTTTAAAGATTTTCAGATGGTACCAGTAACAAAACAGTCTAGTAACAGCCTGGCCTAATAAGGCCACGGTTAATCTGTGTAGACCATCTACCTTCAGGGATTTCTTTATTATAAGCCAGGGAGTTCCCAAACCTTTTCTGCCATACATGTAACCATCAGCAACAGCAAATTCCTTCACTGGCAGCATCAGCTCCCATTTGTTTGCCAGGCTGAATGCCATTTTGAACTGGTTTGTGCCCCTTCCAGTACCACATTCATCCCGTTATCTAAGCTGCTGCATTCTAAAGCAACCTGAAAATCATTATTTCCTGTAAAACCTAAACACTAGCAGCAATAGCACACCAAGACATAGGCATGGCTGATTTGAGAAGCTGCTACCAAGTCTAGTGTTCTAATGCTGTCTGCCATCTCCCTTTTTAAGATGCATTGACTAGGAGTTTTGACAACTGTTAAAAAGCAAGTTCACATCTTTCTGGCTGGGACTAGGGGCACTGTAAATCCCAGAAGATTCTTCAGGTTTGCTTTATTATATATCAAGATCACGTCTGAAGGAATAACACTGGTTCTGAGCACTTTGGGGTGGGCTGACAGCAAGTAATGGAACTACTCCTGGTACAATGCACTCTGCAAAAGCACAGCTTAAGAAAGTCATAGGATCATTTAGGTTGGAAAAGACCTTTAAGATCATTAAGCTTTGCTCTTTACAATTTGTAGGGGAAAAACAAAAGGAGTTACTAAGCAAGCTGGTAATAAAGGCTGCTTTTGTTAATTTTTTCTTTCTTGGAGCACATTTCATGAAATGGGATAGTCATTCTTGGAAACTAATGCTCTCTACTTGCCATTGAAAGGGAATGTAAGCAAGAATGCCTCAAGACAAAGAGGAGATATACTTGCCCTTCTGCAGGCTGCTCTCCGATTGACCTGTACTCCACAATGTGCAAAGCTCCATGCTGAAGGTTCTGCAAAAAGGTATCTGCCTGATATATATTCTGCAAAACTGCGGAGTTAATATGAAACTTGGCAACTCTGACCAGGGCTGAGAGACCAGGGAAAGAAAACTGCACTGTCAAACAGGAGGTAAGTTTTCAGTTTTGCTTAAACTCATGTCCCAAGTGACTTATTTCATGATGATTTCAACTGCCACATCAGTGACCTTTGTGTTCAGAATGTGTTTCCAGTACTGGCACATGCAGAAAGCTTTCTTCTTAAATTACAGAGAGTTCAAATAAGTATAATCCTAAATGGGATCTTAGCTTCAGAACAGAATCAGAGTCACTCGTGCCATTATCAGATCATCTTCTCAGACAACCTGAGGTCAGGCCAACCTAGGCAATTATTTATAGTCATTTGTGTGGAACTCATGGCATTTGAAAGCCTTGTGAAAGCTCATCAGACTGCACAGAACTCCAGAGGTCATTTCTGTTCCCTCTCATTATACCAGCTCTTAACAGTGAGGAGATTAGAAACACTCCTTCCATTCTAGGTGGTGATATTTGGCTTATTAAGGAAAAGTGATGCACTGCAGCCCACAATGAGGAGAGAATTAAGACTAACGCCTGAATTCACATGGCAAGGTTGTGCCATGACAAGAGACATTTCAGCAAGAGCAATCACTACGTGATTGCAGGAAAAGCCACAGAACCACTCTGCACAGGTACAGGCTATGGCTGAACACATTGGTGGGAAGTGTACAGGAAAACAGAGGGTTGGGGCTTGCTCACATTCATCCCTTTTATAGGCTTTAAAACTGAGGTGGACTTCAAATTTCACTAGTAGTACAGATAGGATGCTGTTAGGATACTGCTACCCAGAACATGGTTCCTGCATATGCCATCATTCCATGGTTCAAGGTGGGCAGACTTACCTGGATATCACACTGTAAGGTCTGATGAAAAGCTAACAGACTTTTTGCTACTGTTCTCATCTCATTTTCACAGACCTCACTCTGGTTTGTAAGGAAACCCACAGAAATCAGATAAGACAATCATAGTCTTTTCATTTAGAAAGTATATACACCCCACCTTCCATTTACAAAATACCACTAATTACTCTGATACAAAGATACTAAAGGGCAGCTATGGAAACAGAAGATACCCTTCACATTAAGGGCAAAAATACTGCTGAAGTCATGAAAGAATGAGATTCAAGCAATTTAAGCAATCTATTTTTTTTTAAGTAAGTACCATAAACTGGAGGCAGTGGCCTTTCTCTGCTGGCAAGAAAAAAGCAATAATACAGCTGGGTCTGGTTTGCTATCTGCCAGACAGCAGGCACCCAGTGCCTCACCAAGCAGACACAGATCTTTTACCTCAAAGCATGCTCTGAACATTTTCAGTGCAAATCCTGGAACTCAATGGAGTCCCAAGTATAGGCAGTGGAGATGAGTTAGTAAAGGAGAACACAGGAGGAAAGCAGCATTTGCAGGACACGATGAAAGCTTTACAGGAGCACTAGGAGCCAATCTCACTCCCCATGTCCAACTTCAACATTTCTTTTCAGCTGTTATAGAATATAAGTTCCTTACTTTCTGAATCTACTTATATATACATATATTCACATAAAAAACATGTAATGAGGAGTTCAATTCCATTAGGCAGCTACCTTTCTACTCCCCCTATTCAGCTGCTGAGATCCAAGCTCCATTGCTGAAGAGACTTTATCTTTCATTTATATTCTGCCTTTTTTTGCCTGAAAATCAATCCCTTTATTCATGTGCATGTGTTCATTCCCTCAGGCTACTGCTCTTAATTATTACACTGGTGCTGTGCAAAAGCAATAAAATAGATCACTGTGATCTTTCCACCCCCCTACAGAACTTAGGGATGATCTAACATCAACGTCTGTTTAGACAACTAAGTCTCTGACACCAGAGTGGCTGCTTTATCATTTTCATTTGGGATATCTCTAACAACAGTTGTTGCATTCCCTGCTCTAATATTGTTTTGCTTGAGCATTTATCAATATGACAAAAGAAAAACGTGAAATAAAGCAGTAGGCATAGCTAAGACATGTGCAACACGGCAGATTGGCATTATTATTTATTACATAGAGAAAGAATAAGTAACAAAAAAATCTGAGCTGACTTAGCATTGTACTACCTTGAGTGTGTGCTGCCTTGACAAACACAATGTATAAAACTGTTCTTGTTAAGGAGCATAAGAGCCTGAAAGCAGCACAGGCTGGAAGCAGTCTCCTGGCATTGTACTACCTAAGCTGACATACCTTTCAACTGCTAGTGCAGGCTTAGGGTATGTGAATGTGAAAGACACCCAATAGGTTCTAGATATAAATATATAAAGTTTAGACAATATGAAGTGTCCCCAGGATGTGGTGCAGGAAGGGATCTATTTGCCTGAAGTAAACAGTGGAGTATACTCACCTACTTTTAAGAAATTTATAAGATGATTCTCAGGTATTCCCACATATCTATCAGTCTGTCTGTCATCTCCAAATAGTTTAATGGACCTAGAGAAATCCATTCATTTCCAGGGAGTGTGTTCTATCTAACATCACCCATCCACTGATTTCAGCAGAATAATTCTCCCAATGGCAAAGCATGCAATCTGCAGCCCTCACTTGCATACTCACCACCATACTAATGGGTTCCCCTTATGCCTTTCAAGATTTTTTATTAGTATTTAGACAGATGACTTATTTGACCTGCTGTAACTAAAGAGGCTTTTCTTCAGGGGCTGACTGTTCTGTTTCTGGGGCAGTGAATAGCTGAGCTTTTGCCTGCTCAAGAACAAGGTGTATCTCAAGTTGCCACCACCTCCACAACTGGTTCATCTGAAGATACACTGGTATGCACCTATACAATACTCCATGTAAAATTACACATATAATGCACAGTACCACAGAGGCATTGCTTCATGGTGTATAATTATTCACCTGTCTTTCCAACACGAAAGATAGAACTTCCTTTGCTAGTGACAATATAGGCACCCAGGTCCCTTTCTCCTCCCACAGTGATAGCTGTCACTCTTCTTGGATTGACAGCTCACATCAGTTTTTGAAAGTACGTTTTAGTCTCCTGTAAGATGTAAACAACACATGAACAGGTGAGTGCTGGCAGCAGAAAACAGACACGAACCTTCCAAAAGTCTATTCAGGGTTGTTGTGTATAGATACTAATAAAGATCATCACCTTATGAGGTGATAGATAAACAGCTGGTGAGAAATCAAATTCCACATACAGGAAAGGAATTAACCTATGAACTGATGTCTGACCACTGAATACATCTGCCTCTGGTTTAACTCTCCACAGCTGGAGCACACCAGCAGA
>JBCJKH010055431.1:0-33967 GCA_039877255.1 Loriculus beryllinus | reverse complement strand
TGGGATGTTGTGTCCCTGGGGTCAGTGGTGATGGGATGTTGTGTCCTTGGGGTCAGTGGTGATGGGATGTTGTGTCCTTGGGGTCAGTGGTGATGGGATGAAAGGTGGAGTGCTGAGGAAACCTCTGCTTTTAAACATCTGGTTAACTTCCAAGGTAGAAGGCTCTTGTGAAGGTCTGTTTCTTTCATTAGGTGCAGAAATGCATTTTCTTTCTTGATTTCCAGCCAAGTCCTTTAAAACTTGTTCTGTTTTAAATACTTTTCATAGCAAAACCTTGATATTGAAACTATACTAACTCACAGAAGTGTCAGGAAAGATTAAAAATGAGATTTAACACCCAACCCTCCCCACTATTTCAAATGTTGCACACATGCCAGTACGGTCTGCATGTGCACTGCGGCACAGGGGGGTGATGTTTGTTTGCTAGGACAGGGCCTGCCTGTCTATCTGCATGCTGTTTGCACCGAAGCAAACCCAGCATCTCTCATAACTACTCAGTCAAAATCAGGCCATGTCTTTGAGGCAGGGAAGGAATGCCCAGAGATACCTGAAGTTACCACATTCTCCTGAAGGACCACCCACCCACCCATATTTTTAGCTGAGTAGGCATGACTTGGTATGATTGGGAAGGCATCATATATAGTCCCAAGACATTTTCAAGTGCTTTAAAATAATTCGAGTGCTAGTGAGAATTCAGCTTCCAGGACTAAGTAGGAAAAACATTTGTGGTGCCAGTGAAAGATAATTGCATAGCATATTGTTAATAATGTCTCTAAACGTATCAATAAGACGCCTTGCATAAAGCATTCTTTGATATATTCTGTATATAGAATCACAGAATCATAGAATGGTTTGGTTTGGAAGGGACTTTAAAGATCACCTGGTCCCAACCCACTTTCAATTAAACCGTGTAGCTCAAAGCCCCATCCAGCCTGGCCTTGAACACTGCCAGGGATGGGGCAGCCACAGCTCCTCTGGGCAACCTGTGCCAGTGCCTCACCACCCTCACAGGGAAGAACTGCTTCCTAACATCTAATCTAACTTTCCCTTCTGTCAGTTTAAAGCCATTCCCCCTCATCCTATCCCTTGGAAAAAGCTCCTCTCCAGCATTCTTGTAGGCCCCTTTAGACACTGGAAGCTTCTGTAAAGTCCCCTGAAGCCTTCTTTTCTCCAGGCTGAACAAGCCCAGCTCTCTCAGCCTGTCTCCATAGGAGAGGTGCTATAGCCCTCTGAGCATCCACATGGCCTCCTTCAGACTTCCTCCAACAGGACTTGACTTACTGCAGTGAATAACACTTTGGTAAGGTGTGTCTGATTATTAAGAATAAACTTTTACCTAGGATCCAAAGCATGAGAGAAGGCAGCAGTTCAAGCTTTTTGTCATGTAACAAAAACTCCAGTTGTATCTTGCTTAAGAGTATGGCCCTCATGGACAAGTACAGTCTCACTCTGTGTGCTGGGCAGTTTTGTCCAAGCTGTGCTATGCAGAGAAATGACTGAAGTACCTTACTCACAGTCTGGTTTGCTAAGGTGCTGACAGTGACACAGCTGCAGCACCACAAGTATCAGCGCAGGTTGCATAGCCTACCTGGGCACCTTACTCAGAAAGCAAGGCCCATGCATTTGGTACACACTAACAATGCCCCAGAAAGCTCAGATGTTTCTTTAGAAATTGTTATTACATCCTGTCATACAGCAACACAAATAGGAAAGGAGGAAGACAGGGGTAGTCATGCTTCTGTTGCAGAAATTTGATGTCTATTGTTAAATACTGGAGAGTGTATCTTGGCACATCCTCTTGAGCTCAGCAGGAAAAACAAGTACTGAAATGCAAACCTCAAACCCAATGTGCTGCTCTGGCACAAAGAGAAGTGCTTACTGTGTGGCCACTTTCCCTGTGACGGTGGCAGCCTACGAAATGGCATTCCTCTCCAGTGGCACACTTTTTGGTGACTGATGTACTCTTCCCATGGTCTGTGAAGAGATGAACAGTCAAACAGTACTGAGTACCTACAAAATAAAATTTAAAATGTTTAGTTAGGCAAAGTATGCATTCTTTTGCAGGGTTTAAAAACTTCACACTAATTAGAAAAATATTCTCATAAAAATACTTATTTTGGCTATATAAAGCCATTGTGCAACTTAATTATAATACCATTTAGCAAGAAATTAATTAATGATGAAATCTTAAGCTTAATTAATCCTTCAAACCTCCAGAAAGGCTGCTATCATTTAAACTACTTTTTAGCACTAAAATCTATACATTTATCTTCCATTCTCTACTCTTTCTTCCAGCCCATTCTTGCTTGCTTTATTTTGGACACATTTCCTCATTCCTCTAGCTTGTTTCTTCCACTTTCCCACTGTTACTGTGAATATGACTGCAAAGAAAAATGAGGAAGCATGTTTCCATTCTTTTCTACATATCTATTATTCTCTCATACAAGTTTGATCCCCAGTTATTCAGGTCTTGCTGCTTTGCAAGCAAGCCTACAGTATAGGGAGACTATTTCATGTTGGGATGATATCCAAAAAGAAGGGGATAAGCCTGAAAAGGTAATTGTAGAGCTTTTTTAAACAACATCTTTAATTCCTAGGAAGCATGTAGCTATGTATATATCCACACACATGTAATTGATTTATTATTGATATATTGTTAATATATCAACTATACTATATATATACTACATACAATTTATTGTTACATATTATGTTAAATGTTTTATACATAAATATAGGTACAAATAATTTTTCATTGTAGCTTTGCACTCTGAAATGGTCAAAACATTCACCTCAGCAGAAACATATGACTCAGTATTACTAACAACATAACTGAGGACACCACTGTGTTGGCATGTTAATCCTATTCAGTGCAACTTCTACAAGATGGCTGAGTAAGGGAGAAGAAAATATAACTATCACAAAGAATCTCCTTAGTACAGATTCACTTACTTTCAGGACACCATCTATCTTCAGCCCATCTGTTACAGTCGTAATTGTCCACTGCATTATCACAAGTAAAGCACTTAAAACTGTTTGGAAATGGAGTGGCTTTAAAAGTATTAAAATATAGTAAGTTTGCATGTATTCATAAAAAAATATTCAAAATAATACTGTGCTTGTACACGCATTGCTTACAAAAACATATTACATACATATTTTCAATGATACATCGCTGTTGGACACCTATGCAACAAGTTTTGTAGAAAGCTTTTACAGTTTCAACTGATTTTGCTATGCCTGCCTGAACTTTAAAACACCTTCTCCTGTTTTCATTCTCTCACAATCCAAAGTAACATTCAAGTAGTGGTGGAAAAACAGGAAAAAGAGAACACCTTAGATGTATGCCCATGATACTAAATCCACATGCATGTTAATACAGATACACAAACACTGTCTACAGATTCATTTGATGAAAAAACCCTGCATCTTCAAAACTGGCTTCAGATTTTAATCTCCAGGTCTGAAGAGGACTATTTTAAAACCTTATTTACATTATACAAATATATAAATGATTTTAAGATGTACAGTTCCCTAGATGCACATATATACCTATTATATCTAGCTGTCCTGACTGTTTTAATGATATGTATAATGAAAATCTTCTCCCCTTAAATGAAGGGATAGAATGATGCTGATGCCTGATAAGAGGCAAAAAAAAAAAAAAAGGATGCTATTAGTGACAACTGGCTTCACAGGTCTCACAAGGTTTTTAATTACCTTCAGTTTGAATTAATTGCTTGCAGCACACCTATTCTTTCCCTTACAAAAACCCCAACAAGATAAAAGACAGAAACATCTGTTCTGCATTATTTCTGAGAAATCCACTGCATAATTTGCTCTGTAGGAAGACATTTTAGAGACAGAAAAATAGAATAAAAGCACTTAAAATGTGAAAGCCCTCATTCACTCTTTAAATCAGCAATGCATACAATTGTTTGTTTTCTTTCAGTCCACTTTTAAAATCTAAGAAATAAACTAAACGGGTGTGGGTTGAAAAGCAGTTTTATTTTAAACTTTTTATCCTTCATATTTGAAGAAGACAAACACCTAAAACAAAGGATTGAAAGAATACAGTAATTAACTAAAATGTTAAGCTACAATTGCATACACAAAAAAAGCATTAACTGTCTACTTACGGTCTAGTGGAGGTCTCACATTGTAAAAGTTGATGTTCTCAGCTGAAACCCTATTTCCTGAAAGGATGAAGAACGGAAGAAAGGCTCTGGCCAGCATGTGACAGAGTAACAACATGCTGCCTATCATTGTACATGAAAAGTAAAACTCTTGGGCCTAAGAAAGAAAGGGAACACATCATTTAGAGGGAATCATAAAGAACTGAGTGTGTAGAACAAGAAATTTCCTAGTAAGTACTCCTAAAACACTGACAATTCAGTCCGTAGGTCTGCACTATGAAGATGGCTAATGCAAGTGAACATGTAATGATGATCAATGCAAAGCTGAGCAGTTACTGCCTTCTGCTGGCCAGGATCCTGTACAGAGTCTTTAAACTTCCACAAACTTAAAAAAGCTAACAATATTTCTTTAATCCATTTACCCTTCTAAGGAATGTCAATCTCACAGAACTCTTACAAGCATTCCTAAAAATCAACATAAAAACTGAACTCCTTTATATCTTACTTGAAGCAGACAGGATTACAATACCATTAAAGAAAGCAAAACACAGACAAATGCCGTTTTTAACACCAACAGCCTAGAACTCAAGTCAAATTCCTTATCTAACACTGATCAGTGTTATGTCTATTGCCTTCAGATAAGCTACATCATCTGAATTGTAAGTGCGCTTTCCAGTGGCACAGCTTTAAAAATCACAAGTGTAAATTCAAATTATTTCTTCTTAAATACTACGGAGATGCTAAGAAAGACACCTAATGATGGTACACAAATCTTGGAGAACTGCAAAGCAGCACGTTCAGAGGATGTGATAGAGATTTTGGGCACATTTATTTGAGTCCTCCTAGATACTTTAATAAGGCTTTGTGGAGAAGAAGAACTAAGTGATGAACACTTTGGACAGTTTGATATTTAGATGCACACACATACACACAGAGAAGTATGTATGGCAAATAGCAATGATACTGGAGACCTAGTTCGGATATTAAAAGGCAGAATCAGCTTAAATGGCACCCCGCCCATGCAAATTCCCAGCAGGAGGAACAAGCTTGAGTGGAGGCTCCTGCCAAACCAGAGATGTTACCTTGAGCTGCCAAATGCATTCATTCAGAAATTTCTCTGCATACCCCTGCAAAGGCCTGTGTAGATGCACACTACACCTGTGCAGGAAGCTCCAAATTAATCCAAGCACTGAACTGGAAATGGTACTCACACCATGGCAGAAAAGTCAAAGAATTTCCTTCTTTTCCTTGTTTATTTGTTTGCTTGTTTGGTTGGTTTGGGTTTTGCAATTGACACAGATGGGAATTATTTGAAAGATGGTTTTGACAACAAACCAATCAACAGAAAGTTCAACTTTATGCACTGGGGGCTTAGCTTAAGTTTTGTTTTGCAAATATGAATACATTTCAGTAGATACTGAGAAAGCCGTGGCATACCTCTAGTTTCAGTGCACCTCCAAGACTATTTTCTGTGGACGGTCAAGATTTCTTCTGGTTGCAGCCCAGGATCTGAAGAAGGATTAAGAAGAACGTGTGGGAAACAAACAGCAACTGATTGTCATAATTCCTTGCTGAAGGAACTAATTAGCTGAAACACTGTATGTCCTTATTTAAATTGAGAGTTAAGAAAGAAACCTGGAAGTGTGGTGGTTTTCATAACAAAATATACAAAGAAGCACCTGAACTACAAAATGTGGCTCTATCTTATGGAGTGCTATCCTACTGCAGAAATAGGTTCCCTCCTTCCTGTGATACCCCGAAGTCTTGAAAGACAAATGACAGACAAAAAGTGAAGCAATGAGATTACTCTGTCCTTCCATAAGTATGTTTATTTCTCTTGCAAGGAAAAACATTACTCAGGCAATGACCTGGGCAGGACCACACAATACCAGATGAATAACTATTTCACACTCTAGAGATATTCAAACTTTCAGCACATGCTTTGACCAAAATAGAAGCACTCAGCAGCAGCAAGGTAACCTAAAGGTTAGCGATTATTAGCAAACTATAAACAGGTCCCCCACAGTTCATTCCTCACTGAAAGAGAAAACACAAAAATGTTGGCCAAATCCCTAATACCGCTGCAAAATCCCAAATAAATCTAAAACAAAGTTACAGCTCTCTCCAATTAAGCACACACTATTTGCACAGTGATACTTTGCAGCATCAAAGACAGGCTGTTTATAACCCTCTTAACTTGCCTCACTAGCACACACTCGAGGTGCACATTTCAAATGTACACTTAATTTTAGTGGCTGGGTTTTTTTTAATTTGTTGGGAAACAAATCTGTGTATTATGATTTAAACAATGTGAGGCATCCCTGCAAGTGGCAGGAGGGCTGGAACTAGGTCCTTTCCAATCCTAACTATTCTATGATTCTATGTCATGACTCGATGCTTTTCTGCTAACAAATCAACCCACATCATATTCTGCCATGTAGCTGTTGCCTGCAAAATCTATTTCATGACCCTTAATGTCTTCCAAAACAGATCATTGAAATGTGGCATTACACAGGATAAGAGAAAGGGAAAAGAGGAGACAGTGCTGCTACTACACTTCATGAATGATCCAAATAGCTTCCAACTTAATTTCTCCTTTCTCTAGCATTCTTAGCTCTACCAGTTTACACTGGAGACAACAGCTCTTCCTCAAGTTTCCTTTTGTTCCATACAGTTCAAATCAGTGCTTCAAAACTCCGTCCTTTGCCATCAGTATTTAAGATTCTTCAAATCAAATTTTTTCTTACAAAATGACCTTTTATCCCAGTGTCAAGAGGTGACAGAATTTCTATCCCAGCTGACAAATTTCTTTTCTTCATAGACAATAGTTCCCCCTGTTATACAATCCTACTCTTCTGCTTTACGGTATTTTGGATCAGGCTTACATGATACAACCAAGAGAATAAAAAGCAGTGTACCAAACCCCTTCATTAATACCATAACTAATATTCTGAATGAGTTGAAGATTTAAAGTCAATGTAGTAACAAAATTTCATAAGTACCGGAAGCAAAATACTTTAACGTAATTTCCATAAAATTATACTTTCCACGAAAATAGCCAATCTGATAAAAAGACAACAACTAAAGATGCACGAAGTCTAACTTAAGAGATCTTTGTTTCCCACACAGAGGAGAATTCTTACATGGTGATTTAAAAACAAAACCACCCCAAAGCACAGCATATGAAAGGCAATTATGCATGATTGAGTTGGCCAACTCTTCAGTAATAGCCCCTCTTTCTGATGTAGAAGATTGGTCTCTCCTGTTGTCATCAGTATCACTGTAACTCTATTTGCGGCTTGTACTTTGCTATTCTTTCCCATAAGTATCTCCTGTCATCCGTTACTGGAGTTCAAACACAGAGACACCATAAAGTCTTCACCAGCTGAAAATCAGAAGTGCTACATATTTAATCTTATTAAAAAAAAAAATAAAATACAGAAACTAATGCCAAAGTGTGAACTTAAAAATTCAGTAGAATCATGGAAGAGTGTGGGTTGGAAGGGGCCTTAACAACCATTCAGTTCCAAGCCCCCTGCCACAGGCAGGGACACCTTCCACTAGACCAGGTTGCTCAAAGGTCCATCCAACCTGGCCTTGAACACTGCCAGGGATGGGGCAGCCACAGCTACTTTGGACAACCTGTGCCAGTGCTTCAGCACCCTCACAGGGAAGAACTTCCTAACATCTAATCTAAATCTCCCTTCTGTCAGTTTAAAGCCATTTAAAGCCCCCTCATCCTATCCCTACATGCCCTTGTAAAAAGTCCCTCTTCAGCTTTCTTGTCAGCCTATTAAGGCACTGGAAGCTGCTCTAAGGTCTGCTGAAGCCTTCTCTTCTGCAGGCTGAAGAAGCCCAGCTCTCTCAGCCTGTCTCTATAGCAGAGGTGCTCCAGCCCTTGGAGCATCTTCGTGGCCTCCTCTGGACATGCTCCAACAGGAGCTCCAGTAACACATAACTCCAGTAACTCCAGCACAAGTAGGTGCCAATTTTAAGTTCCTGATCCCGTCAATTTGCTCTTATGTCAGTGGACAATCAGGGATCCAGTTTGCGCTAGCTTCAGTGGGGTAGTATCATGCCCTTAATGCACACAGGCTGCTTGAGCATTGTTGGTAAAGGTGTGAGAAGAACCTTTTTTGCATCTTTAATGCCAACATCTTTCTCCATGGGTCCCCTGCAAAACAGCTCTATTCATGCCCTTTGAGTATCTGAAGCAAGTTACTTTCAAATTGGCAAGCCAGTTTTAAACAAGTAGCAAATACAGCAGTGTATTTTGGGCAGCTCAACATAATTCATTTATTTTTTATTTTACTTTGTAGGAAGAGAAAGCATTGAATCTTTTCAAAGCATAACAGTTGCAAAATTAATCTCTTTTACATGTTTTCTGCAGTTTTTACTAGATTAAGGAAAATTTGCCTTTATGGGGAGACTGGCCTGTAACTTGATCTGATGCACCTGGGTAGCAAATAAAAGCCACAATTCCACTTGTGCCAGCCTTCTACAAATTTGAGGTCTCTACTGCTGCCCTCCCCTAAGGTCCTATTGCTTTCCTGTCCTGGTTTCCCCAGAGAAACTCATACCAAATGGAAAATTTTAGGGACTATAAATACAAAAAAGCTAGTCTTTAGTTGGTGTAAAGCACAGTAAACTGATCTCATGATTTGATGTAGTCAAAGGTGTCCTTGTTTGCTACCCAGGCCAATAAATAATGGATGCCGTGCAACACGGTCTTAGTTACACAGCTGCACCAGCAGTCATTCTTAAATAAAATAGGAACATATTGGCCAAAATAATGATGTTCATATCCAAAAATCTTTAAAATGCTTATTTTCTTCATAGTATCTTATCTCTGTTGTACTTTCATATAATATTATCTAGTAGTATGAATAAACATTCCATTATGACCAATTAGGAGCTCTCATTAACGAATGAAAAAACTGTCACAACACAGAAGATTAACTTATATAAACAAGAGCAAACACGGAGACACAGCTTTCCTGGGGTGAGGGAAGAGGACCCCAGAGGGAAGGGCTGTTAATGTATGCTCTGTAACGAACTTGGAACTGAAGCACATATCAAGAAAACAATGAGGTATACAATGGCTGAAATAATTAATATATTCCAGGAGGTTTTAAGATTTATCTTGCAGTTTGTAACAGAATAGTAGGAAGCTGTATGCTTGACTTCTGATTTTAATAAAATTCAAGTCTGTCTACATTGTTTTTCCTGGCAGACTCTGGAGGATTAGCAGATTTAACATGAGATATGGAATGCAAATGAAACTTCCTCCTGTCATTTAGTAAGTAATTTTCAGGTGCTATTAGATAATTGCAAATGCTTATGTTAAGCTTGTTAAATACCACTTCAGGACATAAGAGTTAGAAATACATAGATGGAAAGGTATGTATGTTAAGGGCTGAAAAAAATTAAAACCGATACCTGACATCATCAGGTGTTCCCTACAACAAATCAGGAAGTCCAAAACTGACACTTCAACTTATCTAAAAGGACAAAAATAGCTCCTTGGTTTCCCTATTTCTTAGACAAATATTGCCATTCTTATGTTTTTCTCTGGAGACCATTTAACTTGACCTATAAACCACCACTTACTCCACTTCAAAACTCAGCGAGTGAATAAGCAAATGGAATAAAAGAAAACCTTTATTTTCATTGGGAAATAGGCAGAACATATTTAAAGTGGAAAAAAAAAAAAAAAAAAAAAAAGAAGGGAGATGGGGGGAGAAAAAAAAGGATTAAAAATCTCAAAATACTATTACTGATCCACAAATCAAAACTACAAGCTATACAAGTTCTACCTTTCCTTACCTACCGAGCTGAAATGTCTGTTTCTGATTTTTTGCCTTGCAGCATGTTATCATTAGTATACAATACATAGGAAACCAGATTTTACATTACGTTGACAGACATCTACAAGTAGTAATACAACAGAATAAAATTCAAGTTATTAACATTATTCTTAAATACAACACATTTCTTTATTTTCACCCACAGCACACTTAACCATGCCTGGAATTAAATTTGGTCTTAATTACAAGAAATTATTGAGCTCTTTATCTATGATCTTATAAAACATACAGATCTGGTAATGAATGACAACACCATCTGGCTTGTGGTATCATGCTGGCATGGGAAGTTGTGATGCAAACTGATAGTGAGACATGGAGGTGTCTGACTACACAATGCACACAACTGCAATTATTTCAAAAAGAAAATAAAGTATGATTATTGTGATAAATCTGAGCAGTACCATGGAAGTATTTGCAAGGATAAAACATGCATTTGTTTTTAAGCTCATATAAAAAAGATCCATGGAATGAAAACTGTATTACATATCATTCCTTTTATAGCCAAAACTGCTCAGCAAAAGTGGTCTTTATTTTAAAATTCAGAATCCCTGAACATCTTTGGAAAATAATTTATTCTATGTAAGAATACACTAATGAGAGATAAATTTCTTATTCTGTTCTGCAAGAATATAATTCCCTCCAAGAACTGCACTTTGTCAAACTAAATTTTGCTCTTCAGCTCTTAACAGCTTCTATACGTCACATACGCAAGTGTTTTAAATCTCTCTCCCCCATTCATCTGCAAAACTGGAAATAGGAACTCAATATTACTCTAGAGAAAAGAGATTATAGGAATAAGCAACATCTTTTTCTTTCCTTGAGCTCATCAGAGCACCTGTGTAAAAATCAATTTAATGGCATTAATTTTACAGAGTATTCTGTTAAATACCCCAGTGGATCAGACCATTATTAACTAGTTAGGCCTTATTACAAATGGTGGGATAGAACTTCAGCAGACCTAGCTCTCCATACACAAGTTGTTGGGACCGCAGTTTACAGGAGCCAAAGGCTGAACACCAAATCAGCCGAGAATAAAGACAAAATTCTGATTTTCAGTATCCTCGTAAAATTTTAGCTCCAGACCACAGTCAATATTTAAAAGACTTTTTTTTTTCCTGCCAAGCTAAAGATACCCATATTCAGCAAGACTATAAGATAACACTACTGCATGTTGCACAAGAATTAAGTTCTTCAAGACCTGTTTTAGAACATGAGAGAGGCAGGACAACAACAACGTTGCTCCAATGAAATCAAGAGATATCTGTGTGTGTGTATATATATATATGTATGTATATACCATCCACTAATTATTATTAAATGAAAAATTAAGGTCCTTAAGCCAGTAAAATTCAGCCTCAGAAATATGCCACAGTTTTCATGCCTGCATTTCCCAGTGCAATCCTATTTCTAGCACAAACTATGCCCAACATACACAGTTAGATATGCTATAAAGTTACATATACACTCTAGACAATAAAACATAGGACATTCAAGACGAAAGAATGAAAACCTACATGATTTCCATTTGTGAAATAAATATTATATTTCCATTAAAATTAATATGTCAAAGCAAAGATATACACAGAAAAGGTTTGCTAGGAGAGAAGAATGTTTGCTTGCAGACCTACTTCAAATCTTCAATACACCAAAATCCGTTTGAACCCAGAATGGCCCTATGGGATCAGAAAAATTAGAAGGCTTGACAGCTTCTGCGTCACAAAGAACATTCTCTAAAGGCTTCATATTCAGTTGTATTTCAAAACTAAAATATAAGTTATGCACCAGCTGAATTCATAAACCTGGAAAGTGTGCTGTTTTACCCAACACTGATTTCTGGAGTGAATTCACTGACATCAGCCTTCACTTCAGAAAGAATAATGGGTGCAAAATAAACCTGTTCCACTGCTCCTTCCTTGAGCTTCAGTCGCAACATTTTGCCAAGTCACAAAAGGTTTGGTATTGTGTGTGCAAATAACACAGATTTGCACTGAAAGAATAAGAAGAAAAGGTAAGGTCACTTTGTCTAGTTTTACTGTAGTGTCAGTGTCCAAGCTCTCACAGCAAAATGTCTTTTGACTTCCTGTAGCAGGTCACTTTACTAAATCCACAGTTTTCTACAATAACATAACACTAGAGGGACTCACCAACAAGTTGGAGGGAAGGAATGCCATCCAAAGGGACCTGGACAGGCTTCAGAGGTGGCCTGTGCAAACATCATGCAGTTTAACAAGTCCAAGTGCAAAGTCCTACACCTGAGTCATGGCAACCCCAAGCACAAATACAGGCCTGAGGAAAAAGACTTGGTTGTGTTGGTTGATGGGAAGATCATCATGACCTTGCAGTGTCCACTTGCAGCCCAGAAAGCCAAATGTGTCCTGGACTGCATCACCAGCAGCGTGACCGGCAGGTTGAGGGTAGGGATTCACCCCCTCTGCTCCACTCTGATGAAAACTCTCCCCCTGCTCCAGTCCCACATCCAGCTCTAGGGCCCCCACCATAAGGAGGACGTGGACCTTCTGGACTGAGACCAGAGTACGCCATGAAGATGCTCAGAGGGCTGGAGCACCTCTCCTATGAAGACAGGTTGAGAGAGCTGGGCTCTTGGAGAAGAGGCTTCATGGATACCTTGCAGAAAGTGGTCACCACCAGTTTGTGTCAGTTTAAGACAGCAGCAAAAACTTACCTGAATTGCAATTGAAAAAAAAAAACCAACACACAGAATCAATTACTGGTTTGTACTGGCAGTGTTTAACATGTGAAATCTTATAGCACCGGTACTTGTCTGATACTCTTTTTGCCTCCTATCAAGCTTTTGTTATTATGCAATCCTTGAAATCATAAACAATATAATAGCCCTAAATGCAACAGGAATGACTGCAAATGCTTCCGGAGAGATACCAGCAGTTCCAAGTTCTTCTACACTTTCCAGAGAAATTCCAGAGAATCGCAACAATAAACTTGTGCCATTGAATGAATTAAGGTTAAAAAAATCAGCTGTGAAGAACTAACAACCTGACTTCATACTGAATTCCTTGAGAAGAAGCTTTTGTTGAGAAGCACCTGAACTCATCTCAAGAGGCAGGAAGTGTTATTTCTAAGAAATACACGTATCTGAATTAACCTTATCAAAAACGTAACTTTAAAGGCAAAAAATTTTTACAGGTTTCATTTTCATAGCCTACATGTTGTTTATGTTTATTAAAAGGATTGATTTGCATTGCACATATGCTGGAGGCAGGGAGAGTGAAATTCTGATGACTGTAAAGTCAACACCGAATCTACTACAGGAGTAACACTCCAACTGACATGAAAAGTACCTTCCTTGAAATCACTTTGCCCACAGAGCCGCGCTGCACTCGGTGTCATACATCACAAATAACATCACCAGCACTGCAACAGAACTAATTTTGAGCAGAAAACTTATCATAGTGTCACTGATTACACTTCTGAAAAATGTTTTGTGCACAAAATTCCGACTCACCCACATTATTACTCTTCCACATTTCTGAGGCACGTACTTTCAGTCACTGAAAACTGATGAAGTATTTGAGAAATTCCTATTATTCTGCCTTGCCCTACACGAGCTGCTATAACATCTAGAGGAAATAGTCTTGCAGATGTAGTTCTCAGGAGATGAACCCAAATTGTGCATTTCCCCTCAGTTTTCTCTTTGAAATTTCAGACTGCTCCACTTTGAAGCAGTGGGCACTTCACATGTAACTTCCTAAATTACAGAGGCAGACTTTTCTACCTGATACAACCACTAATGGAGAATAAATGGTGAAAATCCCATCTCTCAGCCAAGTTTCCATCTGCAGTACTCTTGTTTCTACAACCCCTTCTGTCTGAGCTGTTCACTCTTATTATGTGCCACCAAAGGTGGAGAAGCTAGCACTGATGTGAGTGACTTCGATTGTGTCTTTTGGGAAAATCTTAATACACATGACAGAATATATCTACACACATATTTCACAGCAGTGTAAAAGGAAAAATTTACTTGGAAGATAAGTCCAGAGGTACATGAACTCTGCAAAAGCAAGAGATGAAAGGAAGTAAGGAGAAAAAGGCTTTATTTTTCTAAAAGTACTAACAAAGTCTGTTTCAATTCTTTATGAAGTTACAAACACAAAAAGGCTTAAGAGTTGTTTGTTTTGAAATGATTTAAATGAACTATGCTTAATACATTGATGACTCAGCCAGTCTGACCTAGTGCAAGATAGCATTTACTTCCAATCAACAATCTAATCCAGACAGCTGAAAACAGCAAAAAGCTAATTTCAGTTTTTACTAGCTGACAACTCCTATATACAAGTAATATTTGGCACAATTTGTTATTTGAACAGCTTCAGTCAGCCTTCTGTTGCATTGTGAGAGAAAAGTGATTTGCCCTCATTTCAAGAGGAGGGACAATACAAACATAAAAAGCTCCCTTTCACACATTCACAAAAGCTGTGTTGACATATATGCCATATCTTCAACTACAAAACTCAAACGCTGCACTGTTTTTCTTCCTCTAAGGCTCAAATTTCTGGGACAGAGGCACATAGATTCCATGTCTATAGACACAGTATTAAGCATTAATAACTGAATATAATATTTGATTAGTTATTTGAAAATAATTTGGTTTGTACAGTTTCTCTCATTGCCCTTCACAATAAACATTTGTTCTCTAGGATTGGAATCACATCACTACGTATAGAAGCTGAAAGAAAATCACACTTCCATCATCCTGCAGTTACTTGCTTGATTTGCTAGAGGCTGAACCTTGAATATTATTATTAAGGTAACATTACCAGGATTCAGAAAAAAAAACCATCCACCATTTCTGGTCTTTTCCTCATTGTCCAGGACAGATACACAGCATTTCATAGCATTTCATAGCACTTTTTAAACAATATTTTTTCACTAAAGTGTTTTTTTTAAATTAAAAAAAAAAAACCAACAATAAAAAAATCTTGAATCTAAACTGTACAGAAAATAGGGAGACAACTATTTCCAGTATCAGCCATTTGTGTTGCAACAGCATCCAGACAGTTCCTTCACTTCTTGCAGCTTTACCCACCACTTACCTCCCTGGCAGCTCCTGCAGAAATTCAATAATAGGACTTACAAATCTTAACTATTTGGAATGGTCTGTCCCCTCCTCAACTTAGTAGCATATATTGGAATGAAATGGGTAAATGTCTATTTCCTGAAAAAAATCCCATCCTGATACCTTTTTACTACCACCAAAGGGACAGGGGTACATCTTCACGCTGCAAAAGATACCGTGATTCTGGGTGTTTTTTGTGATCCTTGTCCTAAAGAAAGCAACTAAGCATCTTGGTTTTGTCTAGAACAAACGTTTCCTTCCCCTGACACACATTTCCCATTCTCAGCTGTTTCCTTTTACTTTTCTTCCCCCCTTATCTCTTTAGTGTGATGGTATCAAGGCAGTGCAATTTTCTCACTTCCTAGAGGAAGCTACATAAGAGTTTTATAATTAGAGTGACAGAACTGTTTATATTCAGGACCATCCTAGCTCTTTGTGATATTTTCCAAGCACAGTAAGACTGTTTACACTTCAAATAGTCTTTCCTACCTTCCCATTTCTTAGGTGCTCTCTGAGAAGAAATAATCTTCAGCTTCTGGGTATTCCTATTCCTGCAGAGCAGAGACTGGCTTCTATTTCTCAAAGCCTAACACTTGATAAAGCCTCATGACTTACTCTTTTCAGTCAAGTCAATAGAATAATATAAGAAAACATAGGAAGTAATTTATAATCTGACCTAAAGAATAGTTTTTATTCAACTAGAAAAGCAATAGAAAGAGACAAAATGCACACTCCACCTTTGCCCTTATCTGCTCACAAGACAGTGCCACATTCTTAGATAAACTGGCAGTGCAGTAACAAGTAAAAATAGGAATGCCTCTGGGTGGGGGAGATTTGTTTACTATACATATTGCTTGCAATGTGCAGGGTTTAATTTGACAAATTAAAGTTGGCAAATTTTCCACTTCCTTCATTTTCTGTTCAAAATCAAGAGTAATGCTAAACTGAAAAGCACTAAAAGTGAAAAAATAAATCCTACTTTACTGAAAGCAATAAATCCCTGGAAGGTAAGGCAATGCTGACTAAAAACATAAAAGTAAGCACTGTATTTTACAAGTGAATGCCAATTTCTGCATATGAAATATCATCAGTACTTTTGCAGCAGAATTTCCTCCAAGATTTATGAACTGGTATGAGAGGACTAAATTTAAACTCTAGAGCCAAATGATTCATCTACCCTTTTAAATTTTTCTTCCCATACCCCAATTTCAGATCCTCTCATGCATTTTCACATAGCCTGGTAACTCAAGCTTTCTAAGAGGCGCAGGCATCCAATGCTCCATCCATTTGCAGCAAACTAACTGTGACTATTGAGACAGTTAACCAGCTAGAACACATATAAAATGCTACAAGCAAACCATGCAATAGCTGCATGCTTCATTTCAAAACAGGTGCACAACTCAACATAAAGGGTGAATACATAGTTCATTGTAGCCGTTTCTCTTTATTGTGCTTTTCATGCGCTATAGGCCAGTTCCAAGAACTATCAGATGCCATTTGAGTAAGCTATCCATATAAATGAACACAGATGAAAACTTGCCTTACTACTATTCCCCTCTAAACAGAAAGCAATTCACTGGGGGAAAGAAGAAATCTTATTCCTTTTGTGTACAAGAGCTCACATTCTAACTCTTCACAATCAAAGGCACCACGTGCTGTTTCATAAGGTTCCTTAGAGTCTTACAGAAATCCTCTGTGTAACCTTGGGTGTAGTTTAGGCAGGTAGGTCATTACCAAATTAGCACCAGGATAAACTGGAAAGACAGACACAAGGTAAAAAAAAAAAAAAAATAAAAATATAAAAGGTAAGAAAAACAAAACAAACCGCTAAAAATGGAAAAAAAAAAAACAAACCAAACACTGGTAAGAAAATAAACACTAGTAAGAAACCACCACAGTCTTTCATAACCAAAACTATTGCATACCTGTATTTACTATTATTACTAGTCTCTTCAAGTTTACATTCTTTCACCAGGCTCCCCAGTTTTCCCTCAGCACTTGCAAACATATGAAAAGGGCAAGAAGAAGTATAAGGAAACACAGCTGCTAGGTCATTTCATTCTGGAGGATTTGTAATGCTTAAGTTGATTTAAGTTGATTGTTTCTTTGGAGTGACAATACGTAAGTATTTCAAAATGTCTTTCAATACTCTCACTTAATGGATGAGAGCAGGAAATTTTTCACTTGATTTTCTCCCATTAGAGAATATACTTTCCAAAGTTTTTTTTCTGTTAGGCTTCTTCCCTGTAAAAGAGGAAGCTTTGCTTGTTTGGGGAATGGCTCTGAAGCTCTCTTCTCTCCAGAACAGCCAAGCAATGAGTTGTTTTAGGGAAGAATACACAAACATCTCACCTTACAGTGATAATTCCTCCCGTATATATTCACCCTCCACACCCTCCCTGACAATGTGCAATTAAGGGACTTCCAGGGGCAGAGACATATCTTGGTGCTTAATTGCATGTCCATGGCTTGGCTAATTGAACTGTCCGTGGGTTATTGCTGTCAGTTGCTGAAACCCATCTAGAGTTGCTAACAACACCCCATGGCAATAAACTGCAAAGTACAAACACATACCTTTTAAAAAAGTACTTCCTTTTTTTTTGTTCAGACCCAACTGAGTGTTTCATTTTATGGCATCTCATCCTTGCCTCCTATGACAAACCATAAGCGACCACTGTAGGCTTCCTTTCTCCACACTTGCCACAATTTGTTATCTCCCTGATACGTTTGTCTCCTGTTCTAAGCTGAAAAATGTAAACCATTTTCTTCAAATGAAGAACTGCATTTTTTTTTTTTTGTTCATAGTATATATTCTGAAATCAAGGGAAAGGCAGCCACTAAACAATGTGGGGGTACATATTACAAGGGAAGGGGAAAGATACACACATACACATTCATAAGCCCTGTACTCTAACCTAAACAGACTTCACACCTAAACTGAAGGAAAAATTAAATTTTCATTTCTGCTAATGGTATACTAAATTTCCTTTCATGAACTCCATTAATTTTCACAAAGTAGATCATGCAATACACCAATTATCCATAGGTTAGGAATACATTTTTTTAGAGGTTAAATGACTTTCAGAAATTGTCAATTAAAAGTAAGTCCTACATGAGCATCAAACAATTCCTCAAAATGTGTTCTGAGAACATCAAGAGACAAATAAAGAGTTTCAGATGGTAACTTGTAGCTTATTCCTTTCATTCTGATACCTTTAACATGATGCATGGATTATGCAGAAGTTGATGCAAACAGAAAATTAGTTACCTACTTGAAGGATTTACAGCTGTGTACAAACAAAATAAGAACATAACTAAAACATTTTCAAACTCAGATCTTCAATCCCAAGTGTCAGCCTGGAGCAATATTTTATGTCTGAGCTATAGTATTAAATCCCCCAAACACGGGAAGGTTCAAAAAGAACATCCTTTCAGACTCTTAATTATTGCTGCCCTGAAAACTAGAGGTTAGCAATAAGCCTTCACTGTGTGATGACAGGGGGAGGGAAAGCAGGAAAAAGAAATGCAGAATGGACTGCACCAATAAACCTTACTAAGACAATTAAATAAAAAAATGGACAGAAGGGACAGGAAAAGTTAATGAGCAAAGAATCTAGAAAGTGAGCTGAATCAGCAGACCTTTGAGCTTTAGGTGTAAGCTGGAGAATTCTACAGAACTAAATTACCCAGCAAGTGGAAACCTATCCCTTCCACAATACCAGGCAAATGCACAGGAAGCAATACACTTTATTACAGGAAAATAAAGAAGCTCAACAGTCTTTTGAAATAAGAGAACTTTCTTGATGCAATTCTGTGCTCTCACTTATCTACCATAAATAGGCTTCAGTGATTGAAAACCAGCATCAGGGAAAAGAAAAAAGAGACAACAGTCCTGAACAGTTCTCAGCTGATGCTTTTATCAATTTTATGATCAATATAAAGAGATGCTGCATCAGCAAAACCTCCTCATTGTTTTCAAGAAGTATCTTTATACATTACCTGAGAAAAACTGCAGTACCTACCAGGATGTGGATGCATCAGGAGAAGGGAACACAGCTTAGAACAAAAGGAAATGTCTCTAAACCATCATTGCTTGATGACCAGAAAACTCATCATGTTCACCTGGTAAGTGTGCTAAAGTTTAATCTTTTTAACTAAGTTCTGAGGGTCTGGTTCTCCATGTGTTTTTAAGGTGACAGAGAAGCACTTTAACACTACCAGCATGTCAGTGCCTTCAGTTATCCACCAGAGTTCAAGTGCTTCCCTAGTTTGCTGTGGAATAATACAGAGCACAAAAACAGAGACCTATTTCCTCTGTCACTAAACTCCCACAAGCCAGAAAGAAATTGCATTAAGCTTTGGTGGTAAACAAATTTCTCTAGCATCATGTTTTTACCTCCCAAATCCTTCCTTCACCAACATACCCAGAATATAAAGTATGATGATGTTTTGAATGCAAAACAAAATTGGAAGTTAAATACAACAACAACAAAATCTTTTGTAAAATATTTAAATGATCCTCAAATCCTCCCAGTTGCAGGGAGGACTGCCGATCTGGTCAGACCTGCTGATAAACAGAAGGGTGCAAGAAGAGGCTTCAACTCAAATGCCTAAGAGCACTATGCTAATTTACAATTATTATCTATATGTCACTTCCCACACTTGCCACGCTAGTGTGAATTATCTCTTTGATGTTTTGTAGCTCTAAGTTCAGCAGTGCATCACCCCACTCACTTCATCCTGTAATTCCACCGCAAAGAATGTGTGTCTGTGCCTGACCTTTAATTTGAACTATTTATTATGGCCTTGAAGAGTGGATTGCAGGTAGGAAATCCAGTCAGATGATTTCAAGGACCTAGTTAGGAAAACACTTGCAACAGACCTAACCACTGCACACATCCATGTCTCAACCCACAGGCCTGGGGACAGAGCTAAGAGAGTTTCTACCACCAGCAGATCTCTGACTTCTCCTATCAAGAACATCTCGTTGCTGCTGTGCTCATCATAGGTACAAGGAAGTGGCAATACATTCACACTGCACATTCACCATGCAAATCACATGCTTTTACCATATCTTATGCAGAAGAAAAACAGCAATTCACAAAATTGAAACACAAAACCACAGCAATAATTGCGGAGCACCAACTCCACATCCATCCTTCTGTTCTCCCTATCAGTGGTGGAGATGAAACCTATAGGATGTAGCCTATTTGGGGTCTTTAGCTCATCTATCACATCTAGAACACAGTCCTTATAAGAAAAATCCAGTTTCAATACTCACTAGTCTATTCCAAAGAACTTAAAATACAGTCAGACAACTGTATCACAACAAGAAACTACCACTGTAAAAAGCACGGTGGAAGTATTTTTAGGTAAAAAAGAAACTCATTAGCTAAGAAGAGAATATAAAAGATTCCTGTTTTCCATGAAGGGTAAAGCATGAATCTGGGAGAAAAAGTGTAATGCATACTTTGACTTATGCAGCAATCAAAGTATTTTTTTTTTCCCTACAAAACAATTTTGCATTGAACACAGTGAACTGATGCTATAATAGGGAGCAAAATTCCTCCAGCTCTTATCTGACTCTGTGTAAACACTATAAAGTGCCATGGAAAGATAAAGTTCTCCATCTGCTGATGGTTGCTACTGTTAGCCAAAAGAGGGTCAAAAGTTAACTCACCCAGCTTATGCACAAGGTTTTTATAGCTAAAGCCCTTGAGAATGAAGCCACATTACCATCTATTTGGAGGAAAAAAATACTTTGTATGTAAGAGACTCAGCCAGTCAAAGACAAGAGATAAGGCCCAGTTAAGCTGAACCAAGAAGAGTTTACTCAAAGCAATCTCAGTAATCAATAACTAGAGACATAAAAATGAAGTGTTGCACAATACTCTCCATAATTGATTCCAAAGACAAAAGATCATGAGAAATTATTATTGGTTTCAAAATTTATTCATAATAAGATTAAATAATAACAGCATACACTAAACATTTTTAATCTTACACCGATCAGTGACAGACTGGGAGGTAGTACTTGTTGACAGCCATAAATGATATATTCTTTAAATATGAATTCAATTTTTCACTAAATAATCTCAAAGGAAGCAAGTCTGTTGAAACCCTGAGTCAAACCTTCAACAGACTTTATTTCAAAATTTAATATTCAATTCCTTGAAGAACAGAAATAGAATTTCTGAATTTCATTCACCAGTGCTGGCACACATTGCAACAAAGGAAAGAGGATTATTTTGTTCAGTTTAACTACAAGAAAAATAAGTATCAAAAGAATGGAAGAATAGAAGCAAAAGCATGCAGTTGACAATCACAAGGACCCATGTTGATAACTAATATGCACTTCAATCCATTTAGGGCTGGGATGTATAGCTAGTCAGAGATTAACACTGGTACAGAGCTGGTCCAAAGCTAGGATCAGTCTCCAGTAGCTCCACTAGGTTTCCTCAGCTGTAACAGATGGAGAGCATTCAACAGCCTTAGTACAGGACCAGGAGAAAGCAGAAGTGCTTGCTGTCACATTCACACAGTACATCCATATTCACACAATACATTCACATTCACACATACACATCTCGGGAAGACTGCTCATCCTAGCAATTTTTGGTTCCATCTTCCAGGTTGGAAACTATGTGAGTTTGCCTCTCTGCTCTACTCTTGTAACACAGGGATGCAACAGCTCTGCATGGTTCTTATTTGATAAAATTCTGTAAACTACCAGAAATCCCTGACATTGGAAGGACTCCAGAAACAGGAGAACTATGACAGACATGCCAGACGGCAGGATTTTCTTCAAAGGCTTGAAAATGTAGGGTGGGGAAAACAGGGGTGGAGTGAAAAAAGGTAATCCTAACTTAATTATAAATACAGCTTAAGAATCCCATCCACGTGGAAGTTCTCCTGCCTTGTATCATGAATACCTCCAGGGCTCAGAAAACTGCTTTGAACAGGAAACACTTGGAAAGAGTCTCTTGTGAGTGGCTCTTAAGTGGTAATACACATGAAGAGGACATGGTAATATTCTTCAGTAAGTGCTCCTTCAAAAAACTAGTAGAATCCTTTGTTATTTTGCTCCAAGTTGGAGGGTCACAAGCTGTACCAGCATACAGGTTCCACAACTGGCAATCTTGGTGAATGACCCATAAAGCATTTCACGGCTATACTCTCCCAATGTCCAAAAGCTTTCTTCCCTTCTTACTTGACCCTGACATAAAGCTGCCTGTGCTTTTTGATGTCATTCATCTCTTCCTATACTTCCTGCTCTCCCTCACAGTCAGACATTAACTATTTTCAGGTTCAACTGTTTTTAGCCACTCCTGTGATGAATAAGTAAGAGGAAGAAGCAGCAGTCAGGGATGGAAGAGAAAGAACACATGAGATGACACTCTGGAAAGTATAAATCATGGCATCCTGAGAAATACCTTCCAACTGGAACAGTGCTATGAATACTTAGAATGCTCACTCCACTTGCTAAATAGAAAGCTCTCTTAGATTTCCCTGCAAATACAGGAGACCTTTCCTGTTACTTATTTCCTTTGTCTACCTGTGTGTAATATGCAAGGAAATCCAATTTTATAACTCTCTATGTCAACTACTTTAAAATGCATCCTTCAGAGTCAAATGTAACCACTGACATATTAGCAGAGAAAGAAAATACTAATAAACCTAACATTTAAAAAATAGCAAGCAAAGATCACCTTAGCACTCTGTACCAATCAAGGAAATTGCTCAAAGTGCTATATAAAGATGTATTGGCTAAAAACCAGATGAAACTAGTCCTTGAAATCTCAACTGCTACTTTAAAATCAAAAAGTAATGTAAATTTTACTAATACAGTACAAAGCCTACAACTAACTGTGATGTAACTGTACATGAACCCAAAAGAAAGCCTTATTAGACATTTTTCCTTGAATTGAGAGCAAGTGCTACGTGAGTGAAGACACAGTAACCTTTTAGTAAGTATCTGGACACTTCTGAATTACAAATATAAAGTGTGACAACTGGAGGTCTCCAAAATTCTCAAACTGGGTAAGACAAAGATCACAAGCCCTGGAACTATTTACTCTGCTTCTTCATCTCCCTTTCAACACTTGTCACTATAAAGGCATGCTACCAACATCATCCAACACATCTACTTAGGCGATAAGGGATAGCAAAAATGTCTTAAATAACTCCATACCACCTACAAAGGCTGTAGACGCTCTCAAGGTTTCCAAATAGCTTATTATTTGCAGAGCATTAACACGCGCAAACAAGAAAATTGCACTAATTTTCACATAATCTTTTTTGTGAAAACCCCACTAAAAGTTTAATAAAAATGGACCAGGTACGTTAGGCACCATCTGAATTTCTTCATAATCCTGATACCATAATCCTGGCCCCATTGCTCCCCTCCCTAGTTTCAGGGTACAAAACCCAAGGAGGGAACACCATTGCAGCGCTGGGGCTGGTGGGACAAAACCGGCTCCAGCATGGTTAGTCCTTACAGCATTGCTCCCCCTAAATGCTACAGAGCTCATCACCACCACAGCAACCTGTACTGCCTGTGCTCCATCTACAAAGCCACTGCAGGTCACTGTGCAGAGCAGTAATTATTGGGTCCTAGACCAGAAATTATGGCATTGCACGGTGGAAACACAGATACTGTCCTTGCCTGTGCTGGGCTTGTGTTCTGGGTTGACAGAATACAGATATGACATATTTTAAGGCTAAAATCTTTTTCTTGTTTTAAAATTCATTATCAAAATAGTATACCAGACATAGAAATAGTATTCTCACTTAACTGAGACAATATGGATCTAATCCCTTCCAACAACATACCAGTTTCAACAGCTAGAAATTTCTGCCTAACAGCAGCAACTGAATACTAAATGTTATGAGGGTTTCTTAAAAATTCCTTTTTAGAAACATATCCTACATACCTTCCATGCTAAAAGTCAACCTAAACTTAATCTTGGGCATAAAAATGGCTATACCTCATCAGTCTTTGCTTATTCAAGCCTGACAGACAATATGAAAATCAGCATGCTTACGTTTCCTAATCCCTTCACTTACAAAAGTATGACTTTTGGCAGAGTCTCTACTTTAAGCGTAGTGTTTTGCTTGTAAAAACACTGAACAGAAGTTTCAAGGCTTTAGCTATCATGGTAACTGTCACAGCTGCTAAAAAACTTAACACTTTGTGCTGTATCTTTTATACAACTGTAACATTTTCTCCCATTATGTTGCTGACAAGGGTCTTTTTGTCCCGCCTCCAGTATAAAAATCTCTTCCATATCACCTATTTCTAAATAATCAGCCTGCAAACGTATTCACACTTTTCTGGTTTTTGTTTTTTTATTTTATTTTAATAAACGCCAAATGGTTCTCATTTTGCATAATCTAACAAAACAAAAAATAAACTCAGCAGAAAACAGGAGAAAAAAAATCAAAATTTTGTTCTCTGGACTTACACCATGTTCTTAACACTATTTGCACAATGCAGGGGAAAAAACATATCTTTCTTACAGGAAATGTAAGAACCAAATTGCACAGAGATTCCTAAAGATTAGCATAATGAATTTTTGCCTAAAAAATGTCTGGATTAAGAACTATTTATCATGACCCACACTTTGCAGAATCTAAGTACTAATATGGCCATCAAGCATCATGAAGTGCCTCACGCTGGGGTCAGACGTGTTCCATGGCCAGCCCAGCAGCTGAGAGGCTGAGGAGTTAAGTGGGGAAAGGCAGCTATGCTTTGGGAGCTGCCTGCAGCCAGCAGCATGGCAATGCCACCTCCTGAGACCACAGGTCAGGCATTCAGAGGTATTACTTCTTATATGAGCTTAAGCAGCAGCCACCTGCCAGTGCCCAACTGCTCATTCCCACCTCTGACTTGTCCCCCAGCAGGTGCGTGTGGCCACACTGTGAAACCAAGGAATTGCCCCAGGTTAAAATAAACCCAAAGATTGCTTTTCAGCCACGTTCCTTTTCCTGGCTCCATTCACTTTGCAGCTGTATAAATGCCTATGCAAACACAGCACAGGAATGAGCAGGAACAGACAACGTGGTTACTGTTTTATGCTGTCAGAAAGCTACCTATGAACCTCACCCCCCAAGCAGTTTGTCTTAAAATAAACTATGGTCTTTCACCACCGCTCTGAGCCGGTTCCTGGGTCGCTGGTTTGCATTCCTCACGTGCTTTGGTAATAGATCAATAAACAACCAGCAGGTATGCCTGTATTTAGACACCTATGTGATATAAATACTAGACACAGATGAATGCAAATTGCACTCTACAACAGCCCAGGGGGTTATGGCTGCAGAGTTATGGAAGGCTATGTGACCACTCCCAGTCAAACAGTTTTGTGATGCACAGGCTTGTGATTTTGACCTGATTATACTGTAGACATTGTTGAGCATGGTTATTGTCATTAGTTATTGCTGTGCACGGTTATTATCATTAATCCATATGCAAGAAAGTATATAGGCTATTTAGCCAAACAAGAAAAGCAGAAGCCAGCGAAGGACACAGTGGAAAAATTAGACTGCCAGTTTAATGAAAACTCAGCAATTCAGAGATTTGGTAAAGACATAAAAGCCTGAGAAGAGAAGTGGCAACTCAGAGGAAGATAACTCAGGAAGAAAAAGGACCAGTCCACTGCAAGGACTAGGCGATTAAGGGAGGCTGACGTTCACAACCTGCTAGCCAAACACCATAATGTTGCTGAACCATGTAAGGCAAGCATTTTAATATTTAACCTACTGCCGTGCTGCCTTAATGTATTTCTTGAGGGGTTAGTCAGAAGACAAAGGCACAGTTTTACACTCAGAAGCTGCAGTGCATGAAGAACTGAAAATTGGGAAGTAGCTGATCATGCATTTTAGTGTTCACACACAATAAAATACACCCAAATAAAAGTGTTCCAAAGATTTGATGGCTGCACAGCTAAACCCATGTGAGTTCTGGGCTATCAGCTGCCTTCCATTTTCATCAGAAGGGATCATGTAAGAAGCCCTAGTGTAAGAAGTGAATAAATAAACAGTCAATCATGGGTTAAGTAGCTGACTAAACAACACACAGCAACGAGAGGAGCCTCATGCCCTCCTGGTCGTCATCCCCGCACCCACCTCACTCCAAACTCGGCACAAAGAGCAAACATTTTGGCAGAGTAAGTTTCTACACCATTTATCACAATGAAATGTCTTGCTCCAGACTTAGGTCTAAATGACTGGGAGACTTGTTATTTAGTCTAAATAACTTGAAAACTATATTAGAATCTCCATTGGTGTTTGCCTCCTTTATTCTGCTGCACTGATATCTGCCAACACCTAAATAGTCCACTCTGCTCCCCTCTATTTTGTTTAGTCAGCTACTGAGCCCAGGGAACAGTCTTCTCACTGTTTTTTTAATGACATGATATCTAGAGCAACCATTTTATTTTTAAATAAATTTAAATAAAATTTTTAAATAAAATTAAATGGGACTTTCCCAAGAAGGTCATTCAAAAAAGAAATCAAGGGCTCACAGAGAAGTGTAATGGCTGTCCAAAGCAACTGATGAAATTTGTCTTGGCTCTTCAGGGATGTGTGCATTAAAGATGACATGGACAGAGTCAGTAGGCACATGCTATGAGCATGCTTCTCTCTCTCTCTGTAAGGGGAAATATCAGTGAAAATATTTCCTCTTGCACCAAAATCTATTTTGAAGTGGTCTTAATTTGACAGAAGAGACACTTGCAAACTCATGCTACAACACTTGTTACTAACACACCAGCCCGGGTATTCTTGCACCATTTGAAAAAAAATATAAAAATAGAATATACACATAAATTACACCAAAACCCAAAAAGTTAATAATTAAACCATCTTATTAAGCTGAAGATTATGTATACTAATTAGCACAGCCAAGATGCTGCACTTCACTCTCTTTGTGCTCCTAAGCACAAAGCTTCCAGCAATACAGTTTGTATCCATCCGAGGGTGAGGGGTGGGTGTTTTTCCCCATCAGGACACTGTCTCTGCAAGGTGTTCAGCACTGGCACAGGCGGATGCCTGCACTCATTGCCCCAGCCCAGCCATTGTGCAGCCTCAGGGATGCATTGCTCTGGCTGTGCCGTCCTCTGGAAAGCAGCTTAGCCCAAAATAATGTATTTCAGGAGCACAAGAAAATGTGCTTTGGTCAAAACAACTGGAGCTTTCAAAATACAAGAAAGTTTTCTTTACAAATCCAGAGGCTGGACTTTAAAAGGAGCATTATTTTTTTATTATTTTATTTTTTATAATGCATTACCAAAATATTTTATTTGAGGCTTAAAAAAATAAACTCTTTAATGGCATATTGTTTTGTTTCTACTTTGGAACTAAAATGAAAGTTGAGCAGAAAATGGTTAAGAAATAAACCTCAGAATATTTTGGAAAAGAGAAGCTGGAGTGAAAAAAATATATTTAAAATCTAATTTTTGCTCTATGATAACAACAAAAAAACCCCCAGAACATTAAAGGGCTGTAAAATAATCCTGTTCATTGAAAGTAATATCAAAACTTCCCATTGACCTCTCTAGGTCCAGAATTTAACATCAGAAAAAGAAATTCTATAAAATGGGATACACCTACCTAAATGTTGATGCAGAAGGTAAGATTAAGTCATTCTGATCACTCCTTTTCTATTCTTACGTTACAAATAATATTTTAATTTTAATTTTTCCATGTTACTCAACAAAAAAGTGTGGAAGAAGTATTCCTACAATAGAGGAGAAAAGGCTGTAAGTCACCATCAAAAGATGATTTAAAGTAGAAAGATAACTTTGAAACAGATAAAATTATGAACAGCATTTCCACAATTAGCTTAAAGATCTTTAAATGTCCAAGCATGTTACGAGCCTATTATATTGCAAAAGATGTGAGGTGGGAAACAAGCAAGCAAGCAACAAAACTGAAACTGTTTCTCATGGACCAGATTAGCATCTGGGAACAGAATTACAGTTGAGATTCCTTTTTGAGGATGTCAGCACTTTTTCCATAAATTTAGAGTCCAAAAAAGGGGATGAAACAATAGAAATATTCTTGGGCACAATTTTAAATTAAATGAAGATGAATCTCCCTTGATATAAGGGAGATGATACAACTCATCAACAACTTGTAAGACTAAAGAGGAAACAAATGGTGAGGGAACCAAAGCAGCAAGCGGCTGTGAAAGCACAGCTGGAGAAAACTAGTAAGAATAAAAGACAAGACAGCCTGTACTGAAAAAAAAAAGATGCATTTACATATGGCTGAACCGTACAGAATATCTTACGTTTGATTATCCAAACGCAAAAAGCAGTCTTCTAACTTCTGGTCCTCTTAGGACCGCAGCTGCTCTTTGGCTCTTCGTAGGTACGCAGCTGTTAGATCAAATACATGGTCTGCTGGCTGATAGGAAGAGGGAGTTTTTAGTTGGTACAGATCTGTTGCGAGAACATCATGCCATCCAAACAACTAATCCAAGTGACAGCGGGGGACAGAACAGCACTGAAAAAGCTATAACAGGATTCAGTAAAGCATATAGTGATCAAATAAGTAGTCACCACTGAAATATGCAGCAAGTATATTTGAACTTAAATTATCCATTGGAGCCTGGCTCTCAATACATGAATCTTGCCTTGCTGCTTCCCATGCAGTACTGTTTTATTAAGAGGGATTGAAATCAGGTAATGTGACCAATGAAGCTTTTTATCCTTACAGATCAATTTTCTTTGCTCTGTGATCATTTATCACTCTTTCACTGAAAGGAAGTAGTAGGTCAAATATTTTTCTAAATGGAAAGAAAGTTTTCTTGGTTGCATCGCATCATCTGTAAGCCCCTCCTATATCCTTTGAATAAAAATGCTTGTAAAGTTTTGCAGCAAAATACAGCATCTTCTAGGACTTCTAACATGATGCTTCTTCTAGGACAGTTATTAATAACTGTTAAGATGGGCTTTAAAAACTGGTAAAAATGGGAACTTGATAGCCTCTTCTGCTGCATTTTATAATTGAGAAAACAGAAATGTTACACTTAAAACACACTGAATATATCCAGTATGGTCTAACACATTCACTTGCAGTCTTACTTCCACTAGATATCACTTGGCAATAGTGTCAGTGAGAATAATATTTTAAAGTTGATGAAATATATAATTCCTAAAACCAGAACACCCTGGGCAGTCAGGCAGAAATGATAGAAACTGACATCTGAAAGAGTATTACAACCACTCACACCACAGCCTGAGGAGCATTTTTTTAGGTAGTGTTTGTGTTGAAAAAAGATGGAGGGCCTTTCCCAGCCTTCAGCAGCCTGTTCTCAACTGGTTTTTATTCCCTGGTCTGGCTGGCAATAACCCCAATGACCTCCCTGCTCTGGCTCCACAAGCAGCCTCCCAAACCCAAACCTCCTGAACCTAAACCATGCCACACCAATGTTGCTCTTTTAGCAGCAGTGCCAGTGCCATGCCCTTGTCAAGCTGCCACCAGGGCTGAGGACTTCAAGTGGGAGAGAGCTGAAACAGGACACGGAGTCAGCAAAAGCCCCAAGGATTTCCTGGCCACCATCTGCTGCTCTCTGAGTAACGGCTTGCAGCAGAAAGCCTTCTCACCTCATTGCAGGGATTGCTCTGATGATTTACACAGTTGCACAAGCAGTTGCAGAAGCACCCATATCCCCTCCCCATTCTGTAGACAGGCTGGCAGAAAAGGACCAGGGAATCAGGGAGCAGGGAAACTGCAGAGTCTCTTTTTACAGCAACAAGCCTTTAATTTACCTTGTCAGTCACCACAGATGGGAATGGAGCGCACATTGTCATCTACCATTTTGGTTGTATTTGTGGATTTTTCCTTGGGCTTGTTTTAATAAAATCAGTTTCCTTACCAAGTTCATATCTACAGAGCTGGCACGTTGATACAGAGAAAGTAACAATCCCTAAACCACACCACGCCGGAGAAATGCAATACAAATCAATACCTGCCACATACCATGCTTAAAATGCCATGAAAAATTCCATTTAACAAGTGTCCTCCAACATACCAAATGAAATCATTAAAAAAAATTAAAATAGAATAAGCTTTTCTCATTTAAAATGGCTATCATGAAATGAAAATCAATACTTGTTAGCAGTTTCTTTTTTCTGGAGCATCTCTAAAAGAAGTAGCTCATTACACAGCATCTGATAAGTTCTTGGCAGAGTTTGATGATGAACAATGGGACTCTGTCTGGAAGTCCACTAAGAATCATTGTCCTGCTGATCTCCAAACTGCTAAGGAGCCACAAACCAATGCATTTGCAATTTTCCCAGCAAGCTAAAGAAAGCAGGGTGGCTAAATTAATGGACTAAAGCCAAGAGTTGCTGCATATTCAACACCTGTTGGTCACACACTTTGCACTTGAAACACGTCAAGCATAAGGATCCTCTTTTCCAGTAACACAAATCCCATTTTATTTCAAGCACACTTTTTAATTGGTTATTATTTAAACAAGTGCTGCTTTTTTTTTTTTTTCCTCCTTAATTTAGAAACAAGGAGAATACAGGGAGAATTCAAGAACAAAAGAGACCACATTACTTGCTTTATGTGAAGTAAAACACGGTATCTAATGCTCATTTAAGGCAAACAATTCCTTAGGCTTGGAGAAATACCCTACACATTAAAATAACCAACTTCTCCATTTCTCTATGACTTGCAAAATGAGTACAAAGACAAGAAGACAAGCACACGTTTACATCTCTTCCTGACACTTCAAGAGAGTTAAAACTGCACATTTCAGAACTTGAAGTCTTTGCAGGATAACTAATCCCTAGGGAAAGATTGCTTTGTTTTTGCAATGTGGAACCTTATTTTGAAGTAGACAATGGGAGGAGGAAAAGACCAAAAAAGCCTTCTGCCCAAAGTAGCACTTCATTCAATTACCTCACAGAAGGAATAAACATTTGCTTGTTTTCTTAAGTGATGAAAGCACAAACTATGTAAAATACATTGAGATTAACAGAAAACATCACCAGATTCACTGCACTGGTGTTGGCTGGGACAGTTAATTTTTTTTTGATAGTAGCTCATAGGGTGCTATGGATCCATGACCAAAACAGCGTTGCTAACTCATGGATGTTTTAGGTACCGCACAGAGACAAGGCCTTTTCTGCTCCTCACATCACCCACCTGCGAGGAGGCTGACCCAACTAACCCAAGGAATATCTCATACCCTATGATTTCATGCTCAGCATATAAAGTTGGGGGAACAAGAAGGAAAGATGGGGGAGATTTTTGGAGGGATGGTGTTTGTCTTCCCAAGTTACTGTTAGGTGTGATGGAGCCCTGCTTTCCTGGAGATGGCTGAATACCTGCCTGCCGATGGGAAACAAGTGAATGAATTCCTCATTTTGTTTTTATTGTATTCATAATTCATTAAAGAAAACATGCACTCCATAAATTTAAAAATGTTATTACAGCACAGGAAAGTGACTGTGGATTTGAAGTGCTCTGCATCCCTGATGAATCAGGAAAAGCACAAGTTCCATGTCATTTCCCAGAAGAGAGAACAAATCTACATACATCACATCCACTTAGGAGAAACTATAGGGTGAATCAGCTGCTCAACTGCACAGACTCTCCCCTGCCCCACTTTGTGATCACACCCTTGGACAACCTGCTGTACAGCCTGTCAGACCCAGCTAGCATAACCTCCTCTTTCCTTGTTCTGCCAGTCACTTGGATATGTTTCCTAGATAACTGAGTTTTTCTCCAGAGTTTCACTGTCAATGTAAGCATTAATAATTAAGTGATTCCAGCTTAGGGAATAGATGGTGTAACATCCCCTGTAGCCTGCTCTGCTCCTGGCTGAACATACCCAGGGGTCTCAGCCTCTCCTGTGCTCCAACCCCCTGGTCATCCTGTACACCTCTGCTGGACTTGCTGCACTTTGTCAGTGTCTTGTTTGTACTGGGTGTACAGAAACGAGCTGCATCACCAACACCCTGATCAGCAGGTCGAGGGATATGATTCCCCCTTCTACTCTCCTCCATGACACCTCACCTGCAGTGCTGTGTCCAGCTCTGGGGCCCCAACATAAGAAGGACATGGACCTGTTGGAGTAAGTCCAGGGGAAGCCATGAAGATGCTCCCAGGGCTGGAGCACCTCTGCTATGGAGACAGGCTGAGAGAGCTGGGCTGGCTCAGCCTGGAGAAGTGAAGGATCCAGGGAGACCTTACAGCAGCTTCCGGTACCTGAAGGGGCAACAAGAAAGCTGGAGAGGGGCTTTTGACAAGGGCAAGCAGGAATAGGATAAGGGACAATGGCTTTTAACTGAGACAGGGGAGATTTAGATTAGATACTAGGAAGAAGTTCTTCACTTGTGAGGGTGGTGAGGCACTGGCATAGGTTGCTTAGCTTCTGTCAGAAGAGGCTACAATTCTATCTCAAACACATTCTGAAGTCTTGCAGTCAATGTATGTTAGTTTACAAAGGAGGCTTCAGCGCAATCTCAGATGCTTCTTCTAATTTCACAGTCTCCAACCAAACACTTGCTGAGGCCCATTCACCCTTGGCAAACTCTGGTGAAACCTCCTGGTCCCTAGTTTGCCCTAAAATGAGTTTCACTACAAACATGTTGTCTGGTTCTAGACACTGTGTTACAACAAAATAAAAACTAAACAGAATTTAATTTGTGGGAAAGATTTGCCAGCTTTTCAAAACAAAAAGGTTGCTGGTTATTTGGGTTTTGTTTTTTTCTCTTTTTCCCCTCAAAAAGACAAGCAGGCAGATATTTAAAACACTTTAATTGTCCCAAATCACTTCCATGCCCATAATACAAATTAAAACATGGAATACTGAGAGGATTCATGAATAGTAACCCAACAACCATGCAAAATACTTCCAATATGGCCTTGTATGAGGCCTGTGAAGGTCACAGGGAACTTGGTAATGACTGGCAGCTTTCATCAGTGCAGCAATTTCAGTAGTAGGCATAATACTGACTATCAGACACTCAACTGTAGAAAACAAGGTATTAAAGCCTATGGAAAAAGGCACTGAGGTTTCTTCTGGGATGGGTATAAATATGTACCAGAAAACAGTACTAAAAAGAGGCTGAAGAGAAGAAAAGGATAGTTGTGTAAGAGCTGAGTATTCTAAATATTTCTAAGTAAGCTCAGCATAACATCAAAAAAAGAAAAAACCCTCAAATCCCTCCCACTAGACAGTCTGTACGCATGCAAAACATTTTCACCACCATAGGCACCATATAAATGAATAACTACACCCTGTTAACAGGCCGCATGGCTGAGAGGCAACAAACCCTGCCAAATAAGGCACAGAAACTTCCAAAAACCACTACAAAGAAGCACTGGTCAGTGCCCGCGTCCTAGCCTACATCAACTGCTCTCCTATGCTGATGCCATTTAGCCTTGCACTGTTTCTGATGCACTAGGAGATAAAAGTAACTGAAGAGCCCCCTTTCCCCTCACCCCCCCCCCCCCCATATTATCCAGTGGTGTTTCTGGGAATGGATTTCTTAGATCTGTATTATACACAGCATTTAAATTTTAGTTATTTGAACCACACAGCTGTGTCCTTACACTTATACAAAGTATAAGTGCAGACAGGCTGAGAGAGCTGGGCTTGTCCAGCCTGGAGAAAAGAAGACTCCAGGAAAACCTTAGGGCAGCTTCCAGTACCCAAGGGGGGCCAACAGGAAAGCTGGAGAGAGGCTTTCAACAAGGGCAGGTAGGGATAGGACAAGGGAGAATGGCTTTAAACTGACACAGGGTATATTGGGATTAGACATTAGGAAGAAGTTCTTCCCTGTGAGGGTGCTGAGGCACTGGCACAAGTTGCCCAGAGAAGCTGTGGCTGCCCCATCCCTGGCAGTGTT
>JBCJKH010055429.1:0-26814 GCA_039877255.1 Loriculus beryllinus | reverse complement strand
GATCTTAGAAAGCTTACATTTTATCTGTGTGTTTTACAGGATATTGGCATAATTAACTGATTAATATTAGGGAAGATTGGTTGTCAAACAGAAGACCTTGTATAAAATTAGATAATGAATTAAAATGCAAGTATTTAATTTTAATAATAATTATAATAAAATTGAGAATAAAAATACTATTGTTGCAGATTCCCTTCACAAAAGATTGTGGAGCCAAAAATAAATGCATTTCAGATCTTGTTCTGAATGTAAAAGCAAGCATAGCTGGAGACAGGTAACTACACTGGGTTTATTGTATCCATTGATATCTGTATAAAATTTCTCTCTAAATTACATATTTTCTGGTCTAATAAGATAATGCTGTGGCATAATTTCCAAATCAGAAACAATATAGTCTGGACAATGAAAGAAGTTCCTTTTTATGTCAAAACAGAGTGTCACTCTCACTCTCCTGAGTCCTTGGCAAAAGCTGTAAAACTAGAGCAATGCTCCTCCCATGAGGCATCACCTACAGGCACTTCACTCTGAGCTTGGCAGATACTTCCCTCCTCCAGATTCTCAACTCAAACTATTTCTTGACCTTTGTCATGATAGCACAGGAAAAAAACCAAAACAAAACCCCCAAAAAAACCCCACCACTAACACACCAACACACCAGCTCTTTCAGTGTTTCAGTTTTCAGTGTTTCAGTTTTCAGTGTTTCACCCAAAGAGGGCTGGGAGTTGTGGGTGCTCTTTGTTCTGGGTGGTTGCAGGAGGCAGAGGTGGTTTTGAGGTGTTTCTGTGTGTTTGTTTTGTGGGTTTGAGTTGTGTTTTTTTAAAGTTTGCTGTTGTCTCACAAAGATCTCATGACAGAAATCTCTGTCGTCTTGGCTGTGGCTCCTGATAGCAATGGAGTCTATTAGTCACACAGAGCTGATACCTCAGATAGGTTTCAATGCATAATGCTGGGATTTACTCTTTAAAAGGCAAGCTTTTTATAGAAGGTATTAAGGGTTTTTTACCCAGGGCTTGTGACACACTGTTCTAGAGAACACTGAAGTCCCAAGCTAGAGTTGTCTTCAGCAGCACCAATTTAACCATGTCAGACATGTTCCTTCGGCTACACAGGAGAAATACAAGAAATACAGGTATTTGTTGCTTCTGCAGATGTTCTGAGAAGCACCACAGTGTATTCCCAGAAGACACATTTGGGGAAAAAGAAACAGAAACAGAGGAGGGAAAAGTAATTTCTATTTGCTTTGACTGGGTTTGGATCCATCCCCAGTACACCAGGCTTGCAGAGAGGAACCTGCTGAAAGTTAGGCCAAAAATAATTCTCTCGTACTGTATACAGTAACACCCTGAGACAGAGCTCTGTAATGTGACAGTATCTTCACTCCCCTATTCCCAACATGTCCAGAATAACAATGTTGAAAACTATTTTCACTGTAAGAAAAATCTGCTAACAGCACAAAAGCCACAGCTTTCTTAGCTTCCTTTTCTTACATAGTCAAGAAATAATGACTACAGACCTTTAACCTAATGAAAACTAACTTCATTCTAGTGGTAATCAATAGCTTTACTCATGTGAGTAATTCTAGATACGTGCCCAAGTGTTTGTATGCTCAAGGTCGAAATTAAGACAAAGTACTTGGGCATGGGACATAAGGTATCAGCTAAACTACAATAGAGTGTAACTAATTATTTGTTCTACATTTGCCACCAGAGAGAAATGAGAGACGAAGCACATTGTTACTCCGATCTTAACTTCTTGTTCTTTACCCTTGAAAACCGAAATAATGAAGAGCAGCAGTCTGCTTATATAATGGGCTAAGTTACTTGAAATCATGCAAGTCTATACATAGATTTAAAGGGAAGATGAAGGGGTGCTTCAAAATATACAAGGTACCCACACCACAAATCACCAGCCTGGTGCGCTATCATGCAGATGCACATGTGGTCAAAAAGGGGTTGGAGGCAAACGAGAGGAAAAAAATACAGAACAGTGAGCTTCTAATACCAACACATTATAAAGACAATAAAAGATAATGAAATTGAATTGTAAATGGTAGAGTGCCTAGAGGTTTTCTGCTATGAGTACTGAATAATCAATGGGTGTAATAATGGCTGTAAGTTTTTTGCTATGCTTACTTGGTCTAATGAAACATTTCTTTCAAGGTATGTTACTTGGAAGCCCCTGAAGTGGTGCGTGTGCCTAAGCAAATGCAGGATTAAACCCCACCATGCATCAGACAGTACCAAATGCCACATTTGTGAGATGTGTCAGTCAGGGGGGTTTAAAGTTACACCCTATTTTACTTAGCTCTTTGTAAAAACTCAGTTTCATGCTCCTTGGGCAGCTACATAAGGTGCCCAGTTGCTGCAAGTACCAGAAAGCCATCTACACCCCTTACAAGCAGGATATTCCAGAAATGGCCCAAACTTTCTCTAGCTCAGCTTTGCTAAATAGAGTGAGCTGCATTCCAGAAGGAAACTGCAGCTTCAGCTGATCAGAGGACAAACCCCCCCCCCCCCTCTTTGAAACTTGCTTCCTCCTCCTCAACCACCCCAGCAGCTCAAGAGACCAGGGTGTGCACTGCCCAGCTACATGACCACCTAAGCTGGGATGTGGAGGACATAGATCCAAAACTTGGCTCGAATTGGAATGTATAGCCAATCTCAAGAGCCTTATGGCGCCAGTGCTATCCCCTTTCTCCATTTCCGGATGCTTTATTGTAAAAGAGGATATATTTTAACTAGACCAAGATGAAACACTGGGGATACTTGTTTCAGAAAACATGTTCCTACCACATCTAGCTATGGCTCTGGGTCTAGCTGTGATCAAACAACATCCCAGATATCCAGAACCAAGGGCAATGCTACTCCAGTATCTTATTTTAATGGCATGGTACAGCTATATGTATAACCATATTAACGACGAAGCATACATCAAAGTCAGCTGGATAAGACATTCTCTAACTATGTTTTTCACATTAGCATAAGAATTGGTGGATGTATAATCCTCCCATATTCACACCAGAATTCCCTTCTACCGCTACTTTAATGTGATCCTTCATTCTTTCACGGATACACTCTATATTTCATTATATTTTCTAATTAAATAGGCCCTGCACCGGCTTTTCCTCCCTAACACTACCATAATCCGAGTAAACCTTTACCCATACACAACAGAGGAAAAGGTAATAGCAGGTATTCACTCTCCCTTGATCACCAACAGACTATTAACACACAGATCTTTAGATGGGGCAGAGACATCAGGAATCACATGGGAACTGTCTCAGCAGCTAGGACCCGAAGCACTCTGCTTCATATCAAGTGAGGTGTGAGTCATCACAGTCAAAAGAGCTAATCAGGTTAGCAGATTTTATGCTGAATACATTTGATAGAATTTTTAAGTTTCTCCTCTAAAACTTCAGTTCCCTAGAGAATGATCATTTAGGTAGCTGAGAGATATGATTAAGAACATGAAATGGTTGACATACGATAAAAATCAAATAATATTCGAAGAAGAAAAAAAGGTATCTCTTAAAGCATACTCAAGGCTTCTCATTTAATAATTTAGGTTTATGATTTTACTTTACTTTCTCCCCCTGCTCCCTAATAACTGAAAGCTATTAGGCATTAGAAAGTTAAATACAAAAAACCAAGCACCAAACACAGGCACCTCAGTGGTTTATCAATTTGTCTTCCATATCATATAACAACACATTCAATAATCCACGCACCAGACTATCCGTTTTAAGTGCATTCTTACAAATATCACGATAAAAGTTTTATCTGTTGCAAGTTAAGGTACCAAAGCCTCATTAGAAAGACTTCCAGCTACTTTATATGACTTTAACCTACATAAATCAGGAACCTTAGCTCAAATTCTTTAATAAAATAATTGCTTTGTACAGTATTCTTACCTTCATAAAGCTAAAATAAACCAAAAGCTCACTCAAACAATATTCACTTCTGCTTTTCTACTCAAAAGAGAACATTTTGTACTCATCTCCCGTTATTTTAAGAGACTGATTCCTGTTAGGTGCTGTTGCACTTGATTGTCTCGGTTGAACTAGAACTTTCCGTCACCTGCTAGGACTCTTTAGCTAGGAAGAACCTTTTGGGAAGAAATCTCTCATGATTAGTTTATAAATACTCCTCCTTCAGCAATGCTGCAGCTAGAGGAATTTCTTTGTGCATTATAGCATGCAGCATTAGTTAAATGTATTACCTTTCAACAGATCTCTGATCTTGCCTCTGCTTTGGGTGAAGGAGCATCACTAGCAACTATTACCTTTACTAGATTTAGGAGTTACGCGACTGCTATGATCCTATTCTTCAGAGAGCTCAGTGGCAAAGCTCTGGGGGTCTTTTGCTGTGCAGCCTCACCCAAACACTCCATGTACTTCCCAAAGGCTGGCTTCCTTATTTCTCCATGTCTTATTCAGCTCTTGTGTTTGGGTGGTTTTTTTCCCTGATAAAATTTCATTTAATTTGTTTTCTATTGCTAATGACTTTTTAAACACTCAGTTCCCAGGTATGTTTCTAACTGTTCCTGTACTAGTTTGCCATGATTATATCTATGGGTTGCTGCACAATTTGCCTAAAATTTACATTGTTTTCTTGCATGTTAGTTAGGCTGAAGAAAGGTCAAGAAGTTTTTCTGGGCATATTGGGGAATCTAGCCTTCTCTTTTAGCAGCTCAGAGATAGGAACAGGTAGAAAGAGAGGTGCTTGGTGAGACAACTGGAGATAGACCCTGCTAAGAAGTCTTTGTTGCGTTTTCTTGTCTCTTGATTCAAACAACATAGCAAAATTCTTACAGTGGGCTGAGTTTGGGATCTGTCGTATAATCTTACTTTTAGAATAAAGTAAGAATGAGACCTGTGCCTGTAGTGAATTGAATAGAGAATAATAAACCTAGCTCTGCAATATATTTCCTTGGGGATAAAATTTAAACTGAACTGCTATGAAATACATTAAAAAAATCATTCACCTACAGTAGTAATCAAAATGACATTTAATTGCAAATGTTGTTTATGTGTTTTCTTTACAGTTAGCATCAATTTGCTCTGGTTAGTTAGAGCACGTGTTTAATTCCATGGAGTGCTGCGGACTTATGCATTAAGCCTCAATTTGCAAACTGCAATACATACACACACACGTATGTAGCCTATGTTTTTGGCACTTAGAGTAGTACAACGTCTGAAAATTATATAGATTTCTGGTTATTTTTCTGTGGAAGCAAACTAGACATTAATGCCCCCTTTATTATAAGTCTGCCTTCTAAACAACCACATGCTTTTAGGGGACAAAAGGTGAATTTCCATAAAGTCAGAATCTCTCCCATCTTGTTCATCAGGGAGGCAAGGACAGGAAGGTGCATTTGGCTGCGGCTCTTGGATAAGCTGGCCGAGTTCCATTCACCACTGTTAGTTACATTAGGCACTGTTAGCCTCTGTAGTAAAAAATACATGAAGTAAACCAGAAGCCAGGTCTCAAGTAACTGGGCAGTATGAAGAAAAAAGGATACAGGGATAAGGGTTCTTATACCACATTAAGCATCACCTACATTTCTCTGGAGCACAACAGAAGCTTTAATCCAAACTAATGCTTACACACAGGTCTCACTTGGCTGGGCATCTAAGTTTTATTTATTGTTTTGTGAGAGAGAAAATAATTTGCATCTAACAGTGGACTAGAAAAAGGATGTTCATTCTAACAGATTCGGGCTGTGATTCAGTGCAGGCTGTGTTGTTCAAGTCTATTACAAGCCAAGAGAAATGGCAGAATCTAGGAGAAAGAGCAAGAGAAGTGACATTTCACCCTCCAAGACATCAGTGCAAGTCTGCCTAAAGACATTAACTGTGCAAAACCAGCTAAAGCAAGTATCTGTCAAGCCTATTTTAGAGAAAGTAAATTCCAGACTTGCCAGGCAGTCCAGATTAAGAGAATCTGCTTTAATTATCTCTATGCTTTTGAATGCAACTACTCTTGCGCAAGACTTTCATCATCAGGCCCATGCAGCAAGACCGAATACTAAGTTAAGTGGGTTAGAGAAGATGAATTAAGGAATTTCTTCACATTATCGTCACCTGCAAAGGAACTGTTTTTTCTAGAAAAGGAGATCTCCAAAAGAGGTAAGGCAGCTGCTGAGTTCTGCAGTAAGGAATGGTCATGGGAATTTCAGAAGTTCATTTTTAAACAAGTCCTCATTGAACTTGTTTGGCAGCTGAGGGGAGGCAGGACTTCACCAGTGGCCTCTGTGAGAAGTCCCCTGGAGCTGTCCCCATGTTGCACAGAGCCAGTTCCAGCTGGCTTCATGATGGACTTGCCACCAGACGAAACCGAGCAAAGCTGGTGGTGTCCCTGTGATCACAAGTTTAACAAAGCGTGAGAAATGCTGTGGGGCAGCTGGGAGCGAGGAGTGAGAATATGCAAGAGAAACAGCCCCGCAGATACCAAAGACAGCAATGAAGGAGGGGAGGAGGTTCTCCAGGCATGGGAACAGAGTTTCCCCTGAAGTCTACGGTGAAGCAGGTTGTCCCCCTGCAGCCTGTGGTGAAGAAGTTTGCTCCCCCTGCAGCCCATGGAGATCCATGGTGGAGCAGATGCTCACCTGCAGCCTGGGGAGGACCCCATACTGGAGCAGGAGGATGCCAGAAGGAGGCTCTGACCCTGTGAGAAGCTTGCTGGAGCAGGCTCCTGGAAGGGCATGTGGCCCCATGGGGGCAGGAGCTCACCTTAGAGCAACCAGCCAAGGACAACCACCACAGATCCATACTGTTCACCCACTTCCAGATGCAAACATAACAGATACATTGTACAGCCTTGCAGAGGACATTTCTGCCAGGGTCACACACAGAATGTTCTCTTTCCCACCACTACCACAAGCTTTACAGTGCACATTCTCCAACAAGGGTTTCTCTCCCAACACTACACATCTCATTTTCAACCAAATCAGTTTGTTTTCCTGCATGCCAATCATTCTAGAGTTATATTGTTATTTACATATGAAAATAGATCTTAAAAATTACCAACTCCGAATGTGAAATCAAGCCCCGCTGGCAATAGCAGAGCCTCAGCAATCAGAGTTAAGATGCAGTAAAATATCTTCCTCACCCCGAGATGTGCTCAACTCAAAACCTGACATTTATAAACCCATGTTCCCTTTTCAGTATCTTAGAGAAGCAGGGAACAAGTTGATTAAAACCAAACTTATGGCATCATGATTCAAGGAAAAGATTTTATTTTAGGGCTAACAAGTTGATAATAAATAAAGGAATATAATAATGTAATAACAGATGTTCTCATGCACTTAACACATACAGTAACGCTGGCTTACACTGCTGTTTGGACAAATTCAGAAGAGGTATTTGGCAATATTATAAGTTTGAATAGTTAAAGGATTATAGAACAAGAAATTCTTTCAGCTGTTTTTACATTTCTTTTATACAAATTCAAATAAATATTAATACATCTATTTTTCCTCGGATTTTGTTCACTTTTAACATGCCTGATAACTGAGCCACAGTAATATACAACTGCCAAGAAAGAGTATTTATGAATTATACTTACTGATATTCCTAAAGATGTATCATATCGATGTGACATTGTGCAAGCTCCTTAGGTAAAATTTGATTTCAGGTAAAATTGCAAAAAAAATTAAACTCATTAAGACATATTCAGTGCAAAGGCCAGTCTAGTCCACACATTATGGTACTGTAATGTAAGCCAATATAATTTAAATAATAGAACATGCCTATATGATTCAGAGGAGGCTGAATATGTTTCATGTTTTAAAGATCGGACATCTAATATGCAGATTCTGCAGTATCAGACATTTTTCAAATCTTCATGAGATGGCAAAATAATGCTAAGACTTCAGGCTTTTTTTGTTTTAAGGATAACTCACATTAACAGTACTACAGTGGCCAAAAAAGACAAACTATTATAATAGAAATCAATCTGATTAAAAAATTAAATATTCCAATTAACACTGAAAAAGTGTTTGTAATCATTATTTACAATTCATCAATGATACCAGTGTATAACTCCACATAGTCAAAGCAAACCACTTTCCAAGTAATACCAATCCCTGTAACCTCAACTCAAGGATCCCGTGGTTTTACGTTGTCAGTTCAAGGAAGGCGATCGATCTGTGGTCCACAGTAACTCGATATATGGCCATTTGGTTTGCAAGCAGCGTTTTACAGGAGTGTCGTCCGTCTGCAGCATTGGTTCTTCAAAACCCATAACAACGGCTGTGCCTTCTACATACATGACCTGCCAAAACGAAACCAGTTATGGCAGCCCATGGCTGTTTAAAAACGCTCAAGGTGAGACGATTATTTTCATTGGGCAGGAGAGGGTTTCTTATGACACTTTTTTCTTTTGATTACAAAGATTAAATCCATGAAATTTTATACACATTTTATTTCTTCTTTTAATGAAATTAGGTATGAAATTGAAAAAAAAATATCAAAACTCAAGTGCCTGAAAACCCTGATCAGGGCATATTCATTTCACTGTTAATTCAACAGTTGATGCCCAAATTGGTATAAAAAATAACTAAGAAAATGCAATGCAAAAATCATGTGACAACAGATCTTCTGCTACTGTTGCACTTGCAAAGACTGATACAGTTCTTTTATAAGGGAAGTGTTTCTTAGACTTAACTTTATGGAGTTTTGATTTGCCATAAAATGGAACTTCTGTTGTAAACCAGATCTATTCAGAAAACACTATTTTAAATGCTATAGGGAGAATCCTCAGAAAAAAAAAAAACACAACTACTTTAAATTTTGTTGATTACGTGTATATGCTCAATAGCAAAAATAAATGCATTTGCCTATATTTCGCATATGAAACTGTTGAAGATTTCACAGGGGTAATTTTAAGGACTTATATCCAAGCTATGCCATGGACTGAGTATCTACATTTTCTCAGAGTATTCTCACTTGAAGCCATTTTTGTACCCCATGTCTATGAATGCCTTACACTCTTCTACCCTAAACAGTAATTCAGGAACTCATGTAAAAGCAGTCCTGGTGTGTCATGTGTACTCTTTATTCCAAGAAAGCTGAAAATTAAACTTGTAATTTTCAAACACCCCCCCCATGGCTCCAAAAAATATTGATTTTTGATGCAAATCTGGACTACTAAAATATAGCACCAAAAAAAATCAAAAAATCTCATTTGAGATGTTGCAATTTGTGTGACTCCATTGTCCTTTACAGTTCAGATCCCACTTCTCATGGATAAGGATGGAAAATGCTCTATTCAAAACATGCTGCTTAAAGAGAGTTAGATTAGCCAACTGATCCAGAACACTACCTAAGATATGTTCAGGAGCACAACACAGTTTCCAATTTCAAAGATATCCTTTTGGAATAAAATGACTGAAGTAGTAGTTCTGTAAAAACAGTTTCAAGTATTTTGCCTGTAACTACAGTCAGTTTTGCATACTAGTTGTTATTAGGGCTAGGTTTGAGTTTCTTAAATCTTACCTTTTCATTATAGTTCGATTGCTTCAGTCCATTGTAATGGTAAACAGTGAATGACTCTGAAACCCTAGAGTCCTAGTAGAAAGAAGACAGTTTCATATGATACATACATCGTCGCTTCTCTTTACGAGACAGGTGCATTTAAACAGGAAGACTCAGGGACATTGTAAAAAAAGTACTATTTCTTTAAGATGATATGAAAATTTTGTTCATGACAGGAGAAGGGGTAATGGGTTAAAGCTTAAACAGGGGAGGTTTAGCTTGGATATGAGGAAGAAGTTCTACTGTTAGGGTGGTGAGGCACTGGAATGGGTTACCCAAGGAAGTTGTGAGTGCTCCATCCCTGACAGTGCTCAAGGCCAGGTTGGACGAAGCCTTGGGTGACATGGTTTAGTGTGAGGTGTCCCTGCTTCTGGCAGGGGGGTTGGAACTAGATGATCTTAAGGTCCTTTCCAACCCTAACTACTCTATGATTCTATGATTCATAGACTCACGGAATGATTTGGGTTGGACAGGACCTTAAAGTTCATCCAGTTCCAGCCCCTCTCCACGCACAGGGACACTTTCCACTAGGCCAGTTTGATCAAAGCCCCATCCAACCTGGCCTTAAGCAGCTACAATGATGGGGCAGCTACAACTTCTTTAGGATCCTTTTATTGCTTGCCAGTCATGTTTTAGATAATTTTTAAAAATACTGAGGACTACTGCTAGGAATACAAACAAGATACACGAAGGCTGTTTTGAGGGTGAATGTGTTGGCTTGGAAAGTAAAAATTTTGTCAGCTGTAAGATACAAAGTCATGTAATAACTTCTATTCAGCTTTGGGAAAACAGGCTTGTAAAAGCAGCTTGGTGTCTTCTTCCTATGGGTAACATACTGTTTTTTAAAGACAATGGTGGAGGAGGCCTGGTTGCCTAGGGAGGGATGTTCTTTCTCCCTGTATCCTTCCACTGAGTCTTATGCATCTCTCTCTCCTGCCAGACTCACCTGTAGGTTTTTCCTCCTGCACGTATGCTGGGCTGGCTTCCATGTGCAGAGCTGCAGTCCGAGACGTATCATTAGTCTTTCCAAATTAGTAAGAGGCTCAAGTAAAACTGGAATTAGTGGCAACATTAATTAGTGGAGAGACTAATTGGGGTGTCTCTTCCACTTCTTTCTGAATTATCATGAAATGTCAAAGAATATAGTATCTTTCAGGCTTATATCTCAGTTTTCCACTCGTCAAACTGGCAAAGGCTTCAAAATATTTTAGAGGCATGTGCTGACAGACAGAAGGACAAAATGACAAAATAAACACATAAGCCCCCCATTGTTTCTGATTGATTCCAGATCATGTATGACTCGTGTTAGTTTGTGATGCATTATAAACCAGATGGTATATTGCAGTTAGACACCTCTGTTGCAACTAAATTACGGTGTGAAGTAAAACATATATTCATATAACTCATAGCAATTAGTTTTGAAATTAAAACTCTTGACTCTCAGAGAGTAATTATGAATGGGAATTCTTTGTCCAGCAAAGATGTATCTAACAGGGTGTCACAGGGTGATGAAATCAAGGAGCTGTTGTTGTCTATGCATCATCCATACACCATCTGTGCAGTGCATTACTGCCAGGCAGCACAGACCCATTAGGGGAGATGGGGTAATAGACCTCTGCCTGCCTTTTAGTGCTGCTCATCAGTCTGCAAGGCAAGCTCATAAATATTTTTGGGTCGATGTCAGAGCATTGGGAATGGAGAGGTAAGAGACAGCGTTTATACACTGTCAGCTAATTCAGCGCTTCAGCCTTCCCTAAAATCTCACCTTTGATGTTCTGTGGGAAAACTGTGTGGTAAATACTTGCACCTGAGAACCACCATTCCCCTTACTGTGAGTTTGTATTTTCTGTTCCCTTTTCCTGATTAAACAGTTTTCTAATGTTCCTTGTTGCATCTGCTTATTCTGTGTGAAAAGTCAGTAGTTTTGGTCTGGAGCTATTTTATATCCCTAGACCTGTATCTTGGGGATAATTTTATGAGAAAACTCAGCATCTTCATTGTAGACTTTGACCTTTATAACAATTAATTAATGAAGATAAGGTATAATTAGCACAAATGGAAGGGTATTCTGATGAGAATATGGGAAAAGCAATGTCATTCCCTCTAGCACCTAAGATGTTTTTGCAAGCTGTGCCATCTTGTAGGTTGAGACTAAGCTCTTGAAAGCATCTTAGAATTTCGAAGAGGTGTAAGGTTGCATGAGAACACCAATTAAATCTCTACACATACAACTTACAAGCACGGCTGTGATCCAAGAATTTAAAGGATATACACACAATATTCATCTCTGAGGGTGAGTAGTGTGGGCAAGAAATTAAATCTTGGCCGATTCCCTGGAGTACACTAACCAATGCAGCTGAGCCACTGCAGGACTGATTGTGATTGTGCATGCTGCGACAAAATTTCTACCCTTTGTTTGGCAAAAAAGAGGAGCAGAGGGGAAATTGTGACTTAAAAAGGATTGAGTGAGCCCTCTTGTCCTCAGGGCAGCTAGATTTGTAATTACATTTAACTAGGATTGCTCTTAAAGCCACAGTCTGGTTTTCTAATGTGTGTTGAAGTCCATTTTGAGAACCAGTGGGTTCACTTAAAAGGCAGCTCTATCCCAACCATCTTTTGGGTGTGGAAAGAGTGGGCTGTGCTAACACAACACTTTATCTAATACTCTCTGAAATATTTGACTTTATTAAAAAGAGACTGAAACCCATTATGTCCTTTGTCCCATATTTGACAGATGCTAGAAGTAGACACAAACAGAGACTTTGTGATGTGTTAGTGAGTGGATAAAGGCCAGCATTAACTGTATGTCACTCAGTTTCCCCTTTCTCCACCCCCTTGAGATTTTTCACACCAAGGATGTTTTGAAAGGTATTGGAGGGATATAGCTGGAGTTTAGTTCATGAGTTTAGCTTGAAGAGAAGGAGAGAAAGTAAAGAAGGTGTTACAGGGGGACACTGGGAAAAGCACTGTGTGGGGTATGTAGTGGAAAGTTGAAGATTGTTGTGAAGGAGACAAGCTTATATGGGGGAAATATTGAATGGGAATCTATGCAACAAAGGTCGCTGTGTGGAAGAGGAAGGGAAAGGAGTGTCTGAACTCTTTGGCCTCATTTTCTATTATTTATCTAATAATAGTGGCAGTTCTTCATAGTAGTAAGTAATGGTACTTAAGTCCCTTGCAGGTAAATTAGAATACCTGTGTTCTTACAAGGATAGTGAAGGCTGAATTTCCAGCCTGAAATGATTACTAACAAGGTGTTCATGCTGGCTGAAGGGCTGGGAGCTGGGCTGTCATTTAATAAAATGGCCAGCACACTTTTAAGCATCACACAAGTTGTCTGGAACCTCTCCACGAAGCTCAGTATTTTCAGAGTAGAAATTTGGGGAGTTTTAACATTTTTTCTCTGCTTTTTTGGCTTCAGAAATGCCTATTTTGATGACTTAACAGGTATTTGGAATCCACACAAAACAAATTTTATAGCACAACTTTTAATGAGAAGGAATTTTGGACCCTAACAAAAAGAGAGTGATGCAATATGATAGTTTGGGTTCCTTTGGTTTCTTTGTTTCTGTTTCCAAGGAAACATGCTTGAGATGCATGTCTGGAAAAATCATAGTTGCAAATGATAATTTATCAATTTGATAAAATTTATAACAAATTGGTTTCCTAGTTGGGCATTTTGGTACACCTAAGAGCAAAATGTTGTTGCAGTGTCTTTCAGAAGAGAACAACTCTCACAGCAGGTAACATGGCTTAAAGACCCCAGATTTTCTGCTTCTTCCCCCTTCTTCAGTTGGTGGCCTACTGAAAACGAAGAGCAAGGGAAACTTTCAGACCTTTTAAAATTATCAAGTTCAGATTATTTGCTATGACAACAGGGAAATGGCATTAAACACTTTTCTGCTTGACTGTCCCTGCTTTTTCAAAGTATGCAGGATACAGGAGCTCTTCTGCTGTTGTGTTACGTGTATTTGCAATTTGGTAACGCCCAAAGGTCAACTCTTTTTGCTCAGTAGTGGCAAGTTCTATGAAATATATGGTTTTGCAAACTCCTTTTCCTATGTTAACAAATGCTACACTAGCAGAGATATAAAATTGTTATTGCTAAGTGCTGACACCTCCTTTCTCTCCTGACATTGAGAACTGTTTTTAAGTAAGGTATAAACTTTTAAAATTACATAATTTTTATGTGAGGCAAAGCTTGCCCATTTCTTTTAATTTAGGACAACCCAAGAAAATCCTGTTTCAGTTCACTGAAGGCCACGATCAGAGAAATGACATTCTTAAATACAGTCTCAGTTATTTCCAGTGACTGGAATAGATCTTTCATTTCAAAAAAATTGCATTTCCTTTGTGGAGTCTTTGGTCCAGAACTGTCTTATTTTAACAATGAGATTTCAGGCAGGACTTTGACAACTACTAACTCAGCAGATTTGTGAACCTACCTCTGCCTGTTAGTTGAGATAAGTGTGGACAGATTGAATGAGAGGTGATGGGGGAGCTAACTTTGGCACCTGTCAGAAGTGTGTTGTGGGGGTATATTTGATGACTACAAAATACCACCTGCAAAACATGCCACGTGGAGATTCATCCTTTGGGGAGTAATGGATGAAATGCATTTTGATAGCAGCCTTCATCAATTCGTAGAGGGAGGCACTGTCGTGAGGTGCTTGTCTTCACCACCCTTCAGATGCTTACAGACCCTTCAGATGCCTATCACAAGCTCTGTGTGCTGTGTACTTGCATCTAATCATACTGTTTCTTTCTGACAGGGAGACCAAAAGGTGGAAATTTGTTGCCAAAGTCTAAATAAATAGAACTGTAATAGTTTGTCCCCTCTAAAGGACTCAAGCGTGCAGTGCAGTTCTGTGTGGCTTCTTGCCTTTGTCATTTCCACTAGTGCAAGGGAGTGCGAGAAGGTGACGTTTTGTGGCAGTTTGCACAAGTACCTTCTCTAATAGTATGATTTGATTCAGAGCAATTGTGAATAGGGTCATAACTGATTGGGAAATAAGCCTTACTGGAGTTAATTATAGTTGTTTAACAGGGACTACAGTACTAGACTGAGCACCAATATATTCCCTATGTAGGGGAGAGGCAGGACTGTACACATTTCCTGGACTTCTAGACTTGGAAATTGTCACAAATTCCTGTTTCTTCTTCCTTCAGACCCAAATATGCAGCAGATGCTTACAGGCTGCCTTTCTGATGTCATTTAATTCTTTGCCTGAACTCACCATATGATGCAATAATTTCACGCTCTCTCTTGCTTATGCTCATTTCCCATAAATGCTTAGTGTGTCACCATCTTAAAGTGGAACTGGTTATTATCAAAGGCTCTGTTTTCTTATGCAATACAATCCTTGTCGTAGGAGTCATAGTTTGTAAGGCCATTGATGGAATATACAAACCTAAAGACTCAAAAGTACATTTAAATACATTAAAAATTATGAAGTTTGTCTACACAAGAAGATAGGGCAGCTGCCTTTAAACATGTTTTGTTTATGGGATAAAACTAATATTTAGCAATAGCTACCTTTTTCACTCCAGAGCCTCCTTGAAGAAGAATTTTAAGTTGTTCTTAATTGCATGGTAGACACTCTGGATGGGATTCAGCTGCCTCAGCACAGATGCCCGGTGCCCTTTGAGAAGCCCTGGGGCAATGAAGTCATATGTGGGGTTGGCAGATGTGCTTGGGGACCCGTGGAGATGCCTGCGCTCTGAGAGACTATACCTAGACTTCTCTAATGTCACTAGACACCTGTGTTTAGACAGGTGAATTTCCCCCTTTCTGGCAAGGACTGCTTGGCAAAATTCCCCTGGTAGACATTTACAGGTTTAGGTAAGTCCTAATGCTTATTTTGGGTTTTATTTTAGTGGGAGTTTGCTCAGTGGTGTGTAAAGGTTCCACTGCTGTCCACTGTTGTCCTCTTTTCAAGTGACTACTAGCTTAATGTCTGTCTGCTTGATGAAAATAAGGGGGGGGAGCAGCGAGAAGGGAATCATCTGAATCTTTAGCACAAAGAATTCTGTTTAATTTAGTTTGTCCAGAGCTAAGCCCTCAAGAAACAAGTACTTAAGTCCAGGTTAAGTTTTAATTTATATGACTAAAAATTCAGAGTAATTTCAGAAGCATCATTTCAGATGCTCAGCAATATGAGTGAGTGCAGAATTAATATATAGATTCATACAGTACTTAAGGTACAATAATCTTGCTGTATAAACTTATAATTTAATGCTCAATTTATGCCCTCTGTCTTAACAATCAGCAAAAATGCTTCTGCTGTCAGAAATAATTACATAATTTCAATTTTTGATCCATTGCTTTTGGTTAATGGTATTCTTTCAAGGTCTTTTCAAGGTCTGTCTTTTTAATATCCCTTTGTCCATTTGACAGCATATTTATCACTGCGTCAATATAATTTTACATTTTGAGTAGAAATTTGGAACCAATTTTGGGGTATTCTGATCACAGTAGAGCCATTAAATGTGTTTGCAAGTTTATCTAGTACCTGTCTCAAAGAATTAAGAAGCAGAATTCACTGAAGACCAATATTCGGTTTTACATTCAGGGTGAACTGATCTAGTTGTTTGCTGCTGCCAAAAGAAGGCAGACTCTCTTTTGTCCCCTGTTATTCTCCTCACTCACTGAACTCTGCACAAGCTCATTTAATTCACCAACCTGAGAGAAAACTAGTCCACAAAAGAAAAAACAAAGCAATTTTCTGGTGAGTTCCAAAAAAGCTCAGACAAATGGCAGAGCTAGTGCAGAAGGAGTGGAGCTGGGCGTTAAAGAGGGGCAGAGAAAAAGGAGTGGGGAAGCAATGAGGGAAAGACATTCCATTTCAGTAAATCATGATAAAGTCAGCTTCTTGTATAACCACAATTGCAGTTCACAACCGGATGAGTATTTGAAATGGGGGTGTCACTGAGCTCTGTAGATCTCCCAGCCAAATTACATGCAGAGCCATGGATTTAATGAGCAGTTAGTATGGATCTGTGCAGAGCCACGTGCCCTAAAGGAGCCAGTTAAGGTATATATTTAGTCAGATTTCATATGGTCACTGCTGGATTAACAAAATCATGAGATCCTGATTCCTATGCCAGCCGAAGTATTTGGCATGCTGCTTTCTGTCAAAGTTTGTTTGCATTTACCTGTCACTTGGCTTCCATACAGCTTGCCAGGTGCCAGCCTTGTGTTACACAACTTCCTGGTATGATTGGTTCAGCTTTTTGCTATCGAAAAGCCAAGGCTAGCACTTTGGATAACCAAAAGGGTATTTCAGAGCTCAGATAGAAAATAGCAATATAGTTTTCTGTACACAAAATACTTGCTATTTAAAGCTGAAGGTAGCACACAAACATGTCATGAAACAAAATATTTCTGGGCACTGAAAACTTGTAAAATACATATGATACTTTGAGCAGATCAGTAATTAAGAAGTATACCACCCTGTGTTATTCATAAATCTTCCTAATGGCAGGAGGAGCTTGGACAAATATATTTAATGTGTCATTTGAGGGTCTCTGCATTATTGAAATCTGTCATTTTATGCATTTTTAGGGCAAGGTCTGGGTGCAAAAGGTTCAAACATAAATATGCTCAATTTAGCGCTCTCAGGAAAGTGAAGAATGAGTCAATTTTAGCAGGATTTCAGTCAGTGGTGCCAGAAAGTCTACATAGTTCAAAGATGAACCCAAAGCTGAACCCAAGTAGCTAAGTTTACCAGTGTAGGGGTTTTTGTATCCCAGAATAGTAAGACTCAAAATCCTTTTATGTTAGATTATGAACTGTTTACTGGTACAGTATAACTTTAAGCATATTTATAGTTTAATTGTTTGTGTAAATGCTACTAATGACACTGATTATTTTTTTTTCACTGTGTTATTTCTTCTTGGTTTCTGCTTTCTGAAACCATGAGCAATATTTCTTTGAGATACCCAGATGCTGGCTCACAGAATATCCTGACCCAGTTCTAGTCCACTTTTCTAAAGAACTTCTTCTGTCCACCCACTATGACAGAGGACATGGGCTTGGAAACAAAATTTTCACAATTGCCTTGATTATTTGCTTCATAAATTAGAAGGAAATTAACTGCTTGCTTGTGGCAGCTTCACAAATAATTCCATGATTTCTCAAATGCTGACTGTAATCTAAGAAAACCCAGAAACTTCCATACACTAAATTACAGTAGCATAAAAAAATGTCATAAGATGCAACTTTCTGTGCTGTTTTGAAAGGAAGCCAATATGCTTTCTGAAGCTCGTCCTAAATCTTTTCGTATTTTTTATGGTAAGGCTTCAAAGCTGAACTGTTCATGCAGTGATTTGTGCTTTAGTAGAAGCCCAGGAATATATATCTGCCTTTCGGAGGATTATATTAGCTGTCTCTTCATGCGAAGTTTTAATTGTGAATATTGACAAACAGTACATACTGTAATACATATCTGCTTTCAAACAGATGTTGTCAATAAAACCTCATACTTTATAAAAAATTCCTACTCACTGTGTAACTAATATAAACTTTAAATGTTGATGCTGAAAGGAACCTTATTTATATGTGGCTGCTTATTTACTATTTGCATTTCACCAGATATGCATGATGAAAGAAACATTTTTGTGTATGACTAGTCAGTTTAAATTGTAACACAGCAGAGGAACACTTGAATTTTTTTTTTATAAAAAAGGTTTTTTTATTAAGAGAATAATGAATAATGGCTGTCAGATGTAGAGATGAAGAAGAATGTGGGAGAAAAATGGTTTTTAGTATTTTCATATTAAACATGTCTTTTCCTTTATTCTTCATGCTTTTTAAGCTATTTGTTGTCATTGGCTTGAGAGGAAAAGAGGTCTTTGTCCGTGGCCCTCTTTTCTCTCTTAATTGCAATAGTAAAGTAAATAATGAAACTTCTGTTAGTGCAGTTCCAAGGATTGTTACAGTCTCCAACTGTGGTCTGATAAGATGTTTAAGCTGATTTAAACATTGTCAGCCACTAAAAGTGGCAGCATGCTTTCCCTCATCACCTATTGTTGATTCCTCACCTTGCCCTTGCAGCAATGCTGCTTTTAATTTTTATTCAGTGAGCTGAATATGGCTGAGAGGTAGCCCTGCAAGAAAACCTGGCTTAGCACCAGGCTGGGGTGGCAGCAAGAAGAGGAAACTGCATTTCAGAAGAGAGAAGTGGAGACGTGGTGCAGGGAAGCACCTTGCCAGTATTCCTCCAGGACATGTTTTTCTGATGGCAGAGCCCATCTGCTGCAGCTGTATGCTGATCAGATGATCTGACTGCATGTGAAAAAGGTTCAGTGAACTGTTCCAGCAAATCTAGTTGGTGGCTGAGCTCCAACACTTGTAGGGCTGGAACTGAACTTCTCAGGCAACTTCTCTTGATTCTTCATAACTTTCTCTATGTGCTCAAAGCTGATTTACACAAGTGGTATTAAAAGACCCCAGGATGTCAGAGCAGAGATTTTACACTCTCAAACAAGACTGCAAACTCCTCAGTAGGTATGAAACAATGGAGAATCATTGAATATGTGATCTCAGCTTCTGTGTTTGGATATTCCTGTGCTGGATAACATTTCTTTCATCCTCAGTGGAGTTGATTTTGATGAGCTGAGGACCAGTTTCACAGTAGTCAGCAACAGAAGTACATTTCATTGTATGTTTTCTTACCCAAGTACACACCTTGCTCAAGGAGGGCAAATGGTAACAGAAACGCCACAGATATTTCTGTTAAAACACTTCTGCTTGTGCCATCAAAGGCCACACTTCTGGGCTATATAGACTCTCATGGTGAAGAGCCCTGGCCTCACCTCATCTTATTCAACTGGGAAACCATATCTCATCAAGGATCACCCAACATTCAGAAGTGAAGATGAGGGACTCATTCCCTTTGAATAAGTATTTTGTAACAGGAAGAAATGTCAGAAAACCTTTGTATGACCTGGTAAAGAGCACTTTCTGCTGACATAATCCCCTCAGTATCTGTTAGGGTAAAAAGAGAACTGGATCCTGAATGGCTATATATGGGTATATATATGGGTGTGTATGTATATATATGTGTATGTATATGTATATATATATATATATATGAATATATGTACACCCTGATGTTTATAAGATTTATGGCATTACTGCTTTTTGCCATTTCAATAGATACTCATAAGTACAATGTTCTATAACTCTTTTGTACTTAAATTGTATATTGGTCCGTCTGTATATGCTATGTCTACAATCACTGCCAGCATATATTTTAGTTTCATCTTGTCTCTTGGTGTTGTTCATAATCCAAATGCCTCCAGTGATTTAATACTGCCTGTGTTGAAAAGACAGACAGCAAGCTGTTCTTGGGTCACTGGAGTATTTCTGGCCAGCACAGTCCTAAGGGGAGAGGCCCTTAGGGATGTTATGCTGCAGTCAAAGCTCTGCTGCCCTTTAAATAGGTACAGTGTCAACTCTTTTTGCTGCGTGACCAACTGCTGCTGACTGATATAAAAACATTAAAGTCTTATGGACTGTGTCTGCAATCTTGTTGCACTTCTTATGCCACCTCTCTAAAGAATAAATTCCCTGCCTCTCCCCTTTGCCTAGTAGCCCTCGGATAACCCTCAGCGATGTTCTCAAAGCACTGGGAAATGCCTGACCCTAAATATATGACTGGTGTCAGCTTGGGTGGCATGACTCCTCAGTAATTCTATGCACCTGGCATTGCAGAATGACAGATGGTGCTTCATCTAGTCCCTGGAGTTGTTTGAAACCCAGCTCCCCTCTCTCCCATTTCTCACATCAGGACCACCAGGCTCAATGTGGGTGCTTAAAGACTGCAGCAGGAGCAGCTCCTCACCTAGAGCTGTATGGTGGCATCCCAAGGTGTGATGGGGGAAGTCTGAGTCAGGGCCAAGGTCAGCAGGGACTTGTTAAACACAGACCCTGGTGGCACAGTCTTAGTGCCAGAGGGCCTCTCAAGGGATATGTGGCAGTCAACATGGAGATGCTTGAAACAGCCTTAGAGGTATGGTCCCTCAGAGTGTATGTAAGATATTGTTAAGTGGAAATAAAATCCGAGGACTGCTGTTATTTTTAATCATGCTATCACTGAAAGGCAAACATACCTGTAGTACAAATTAACTGCTTTCTTGAGATACATTTTCCCTTGCAGTGAGTCTCCGCAATGGTAGAGAAGTGATTAAAGAGCTGCCACGAACATCTTGTTAATTCCTTTGTGTTGTGCTGCTTGGTGAACCTTTACAAACACAATTATTTCCTCTCCAATTCTTCCATTGTCATGCTCTTGCCCCTTTCTATGTGTGGTAGCAGGAGCAAAGCAAAAGTAACTAAAATGTCAGCTTCTGAAAAGCAGCATTTCAGTCAGTTGTTCAGTGTTATTATCATTACACACAAAACAGAGCTGAAAAATAATACAGGAATAAAATGTAGGTGGAGAAAAGACAGCAGCAGGGAGCATAAAAGGATGAATAACAAACCCTGAAAGAAGAGAGCATCTTCCTTTTTCACATTAAACTCTTAACACTGGTTTTCTGGCTTCTCTTGCAATAAGGTGATGGAAGCATTACCGTTACAATGTGCTTCAAGAAGTGCAGAGCTGTCTGCAATCCCTGAAAATCTGGTTTCAGAGGGCAGAATATTCTCAGAATGTTTTTGGGGTTTCAGGGAAGGAGGGGTGTCACATAGGAGGTACTTGCACTGCTTGCTTCTTAGCTTTTTGTATTAGTCAGAGTCAAATTATAAACAAAGACATTAGATCAAAACTTAATTCCCACCTAGTGTGCACAACCAGCATTACAACATTTTACCTCCATGCGATTGGTATTGCAATGCTTTGTTTTTCTTACATTTTTAGGCTGCAGAACAGATAACGTTGAAATACTGCTCATGCCAATGGACACATCATCTTGTTTGACCTTTCACAAACTGTTGATATTATTGATTTCTAAACAGTAGAATAATAGGACAAGGCAGCCGAAGCCATGAATACATTTTTGTTCAGCCCTTTTTTAGAAGTTAGAGTCTCTCTTTTGATACATAATTTATTTAAGGCATCTCTGTGCTTGAATGCTGAGATGTAGTTCAACATTCAATCCACCAACACCATCATCTATCATACTGAAGTACTTTTTATAGATTTATGCAGACAGGAAGGTGACTAACTTTGCTTTCTGTTCCATTATTCATGGGTTGTCCTGAGGGGACCTTTGTTGATATGACAGTGTGCTCCTGAACAACCTTTGTTCAGAGTAGGAAAACTAAGTGGGTTTATCCTGGACAAGCAATGAATAATGCACAGTACTTTAGAGCTGTCCTAAGGGCACATACTGTAAAACACTAAACATTGGAAATGCTGAATAAAATGGGTTTCTGCAAGAGTTTTCAAATTCCTGTTTTGAAAAACATCGTCCTCTGGAAATGGTTTAATATCACTGCAGCCAGTCCTGTCTGATCTATTTTATCTTTTCTTTTGAGTAGGGAGAAGATATAAAAGATAGATTGCCATTTAAAAGATCTATCTCTGAGTTAGAGTATCTCCTGTTAAGATTTCCAAGGCTGAGGCATTTGTTGATCAGTCATTCACTAATACAAGGTACTGGGGAATGTTCTTTGCAGCCATCAGGCTCACGACCTTAAAAAACTTCTCTGCATTGCAGATAATTGAACTGCACTTGGGATTTTCACTTTTCGCCTTCTTTTCCTACTCCCGTGTTTCATTTGTTATTGATCATATACTAGCTCTGAGGGACAAGAGATTATTTTATTCATCACTGTGTTCTGTCAAAAAATTATGCTATAAAGACAACTGTTAGTTTTGTCCTATTTGCTTAAACAGATCCTGGTACCAATAGAGTACAGAGGCAACTTTCCTTTTAGGTTTTCATAGTGGACAATTCTATAAGCAGTATATGTTCAGGTGCAGTTGTTTGTTCTGATCTTACTCTTAAAAAAAAAAAAAAAAGAAAATAATAATTAATAATAACAATAATAAGGGGTCAAATAGCCATTGAAATGTTTATAAAGAATTACAGATGTCAAAGGGGAAAAAACCAAATGAACAAACCACAAATATTTTAAATCTCTCCCCACCCCCCAATATTTATATACTAAGAAAATGTGTTAAGTCATACACGGGGAAGTTCTTGAGGGCTGGAAGAAAAAAATGTCACTCGTATATTCAGGAAGGTCAAGAAGGAGAATCCAGGGAACCACCTGTCAGTTAGCTTCACCTTGATCCTTAGGAAGGTGATGAAGCACATAATCCTGGAAACCATTTGCACACACATGTGAAGGACAAATAGATAACTGAGAGCAGTCAGCATGCTTGTATGAGAGAGAAATCGTACTTGACCAACTTGATAGCCTTCCACAATGGCATAACTGCTTTGGTGGATTCAGGGAGCGCAGTGGATGTTGTTTATCTCAGTCACTCTAAGTCTTTTGACACTGTTCTACTGACGAAATATGAACTAGGTAAAAGGACAGTAAGGGGGACTGAAAACTGAGGTGCCAGGCTGAGGCATACAATCCAGCTGGAGGCCAGTCACTAGCGAAGTACTCCAGGGACTACAGAGGTGCAGCATGTGGTATGTCGGGAAAGGGTGCAAAGGAAGAAATTGCCTTTCCAAGGCATTTAAATGAAATCTGAACACTGGGTAGCTAGCAGCACCTCTTTGAAGGGACAACATGTATTTTAGGTGACAGAGCAGCCTCTTTGGAGTGCTGCTCTCTGACTTCTGCTCCAACATGCTACCACCCCTTCTGCAGTATCCACAGTGAGGCTCCTTTGCTCCTTTCCTAGCATCCCCATGTATTGTTATAGTCTGTATGTATCCAAAGTCCTGCTGTGTCTGAGGAAGTTCACTTCCTATAGCACCTACAACAGCAGAACATACTTCACCTCCACAGCAATGGGCAGAGAAACCACCTATATGAACCAGAAAGAAGCTGCAGCTCCTCTGCCCTGGACTCCTGCTCTGCAGTCACCAGGCACATCCTGAACCTGGGAGGCTCCAGGGACTATTCAGGCCAAGCAGAACAGTGTCTATTAAGGCCCCCAGTAGGTAGCTCAGTAGTGGAAAGTAGGTTGACTGGGTCACTAACTGAGAGCATCTTCTGATACCCAGATGGAAATTTAGATTTCTTCAGAGAAAGTTCCATACTGAGGTGTGTGCTGTGTGAATACTTGGGTCAAAACCTCACAGTTGGGCTCATTGCCACAGTACAATGACCTTCTTATAAGTCTTGACTTCCTGCCTTCATGGTGGTTCAAATATAGCCATCGTATTTCACAGTCTGGGTGGCCTGAAACGCATACTCGGTTTTGTCATCTCAGCTGACAAATATTAACTCTTCAGGCTTCTCCTTATTTTCAGTGGTGCGCCCATGCACTTGGCAGTTTTTCTCCCTTTCTTGATCTTCCTCCCTGCTCCAAACCCCTTTTATTTGATTGCACTTCAAAATAACTTATGAACTGGAGCTTCTGAAATATTTTCTGAAACTTTCATTATTAAGTACATTTTAAAAAAAGGTAAAAGTTTGCTGAAAGCTTCACTTTAGTCTTATTTGCAGAAAGAGCTTGATTCTTCTATTTATAACAGGTAGGCAGCTCATATGCAATAAAGCCAAAATACAGCTAAGGTGGTTATGAAAACATAAGTAATAACAGGAGCTTGTTCTTCTTTGCAAGTGCCTCCGTCCCGTAAATGCTCTCCCAGGCACGTGCTTACCCACGCTGCCTGGATACCTATGCTTCATAAAACCTGATGCAATGAAAACTGAATTGACGGCTTTCAAGGGTTGTTCTGAGACCTTCATTATTTAATTTTTATTTTAGTCTGGGCTCTGTTGCTTACACAGGAAGTTTCTCTTGATTTTTAGTGCCTTAAAATATTGTAATAACACTGCCCAGGTCTTGCAGTTCTGAGTAGTGACTTTATGTGCACAAAGAGACATTCACCACTCTGCAGAGCTCACATACTACTTAAATCTCACAAGACTAATATAGATTTACACTTTGCATAGAATGCTCTAGCCAAATCCCACCAAGGACTTCCAACCCTGGGAGAAACACCTCTCTCAAGGATATATCCCGAAATTGGTAGTACAGACCAAATGAGACAAAAGTCCTTTCCCTTAATCTATATATATATATGAAGACTATAACTGGCAAATACAGATACACTGACTCTCTGGAGAAGGGGGTGAATAGTAGAAAAATATTGTTGGTTTTAGCCCCAGTACACAGGCTGTCTGTACTTCAATCTGCAAAACAAATCTCCCCTGATAAATGCAGCAATTTCTATTTTAACTTCCAGGAAGATGAATACAGAGATGGTAATGGCCAAAAAGTCTACCTATGAATCTCAAAGAGATCAATGCAGCTGTAAAACAGTTAGATCCTTCTATCTTGCAGAGAAACAACCACTTGGACATCAGTAAATGAAAGTTAATAATGTCCTCAAGAAGTACTTTTATAAAGTCCAAGCATAGATGAAAAGCTACCGGTGAGAGGATCATCTGTCTGCATGAAGTGGCCAAGGTTTTTCACTAATATGGAAATTGCCCTCCTTCAATGACTAACCCATGACTGTGTCAACTGCTGCTTAAAGAAACTAGTTGAGAGAGTATGGAGAATGGAGGTCAAGGCACTGTGTATTGGCAGAACAAATATTACTGTGCAGGAGGGGATAGTGTCTAGGAAAAAAGGTAAGATAACTTTGTATGCTGTGTTGTAGAAATACTTAGCAAGCAAACGTCTTCATGGCATTTTTGCTTTATGCCCTTTGTTTTACTTTATGTCATGAGAAGGAAAAAAAAAAAGGTCTTTTCACCAGAGGCTTTCTCTCTCTCTGGGAATTTAATTAAAGCCCTAAACATGAGCTGAAGTCCATCTCTGTTCTGGTTTTAGCTGGGATAGAGTTAATTTTCTTCTCAGTAGCTGGTACAGTTCTGTGTTTTGGGTGTAGTGTGACAATAATGCTGATAACACATGGATGTTTAGTTGTTGCTCAGTAGCACTTACCTTGATCAAGGACTGCAGCCTCTCATGTTCTGCCAGTGGGAAGGGGCACAAGAAGCCAGCAGAAAGCAGAGACAGGACACCTGACCAAAACTAGCCAAAGGGGTATTCCGTACCACAGCACATCATGCCCTAGTAGTTAGAAACTGGGGGGAGTTGGCCTGGAGGGGCTATTGCTGCTCAGGGATGAGCAGCAGTCAGTGGGTGGTGAAAAATTGTTTTGTGCAAATTTTGGGTGTTTTGGGAAAAGGAGTTGTTCCTTTCCCTCTCCATTTCCTATTATTATTGTTATTGCTGTTGTTGTTATTATTATTATACTATTTTATTACTATTATATTTTACTTCTGATATTAAACTGTTCTTATCCCAAGATATGGGATTCTGATTCCCACGTTGGGGGATGGGACCAGTGGGCAAGCAGCTATATAGTACTTACTTCCCATCTGTGCTTTTGCCACGGCAATATCTCTTTAGGATAGTATTTAATACGAAGCAAAATTTCATAGCAATTTTTCACATGGCAGTTCTCATCAGTAGGTTTCTAAATGCCTTACAAAAGGTTTTATTATTTCACAGAGAGGAACCTGAAGTACATAGAGGTAAAGTGAGTTGCACAGAGGGCCATGAGCTGGGCTGTGTATAGAGCCTCACCATCATGAGGTTCACCATCATGAACCCCACAGCCATACATCTTCTGAACACCTTTATGGCCATGCTTTACTTTTAATAATCTACATGTAATCACTTTTCTCCTGGCTACACAAATGGAATTCAGTGCTCCCAATGAGGCTAAATACGTTTTATGATAAAACCATTGACAGTTTACTACAATTCCTTAATGCCTTTTTATTATGGAGAATTACTTACCCAGTTTTCTACAAACATGAGGTATCAACTTTATATTATAATAGGAATCATAGAGTCATAGTATAGTTAGGATTGGAAAGAATCTTAAGATCATCTAGTTCCAACCCCTCTGCCATAAGCAGGGACATCTCACACTAAACCATGTCACCCAAAGCTCTGTCCAACCTGGCCTTGAACACTGACAGAGATGGAGCACTCATAACTTCCTTGGGCAACCCATTCCAGTGCCTCACCACCCTTATAGTAAAGAACATCTTCCTTATATCCAATCTAAACCGTCCCTGTTTAAGTTTTAACCCATTATCCCTTGTCCTGTCACTACAGTCCCTAATGAAGAGTCCCTTCCCAGCATCCCTATAGGTCCCCTTCAGATACTGGAAG
>JBCJKH010055428.1:3496-37211 GCA_039877255.1 Loriculus beryllinus | reverse complement strand
TGCGCTCTTTTTTGGTTTTGTTTTTTGAGAAATAAGTGAACGCAAATAATGATTGTGGGACCCAAAAGCAATATCAAAATATTAATAATTCAGATGTTTGTTTTATTTTGGGTAACCAGGACAACAGGCCCCTTTTCAGTCAGATGGAAATCAATGGAAACCAGTGAAGCCACATTTTAGCCCTCAAACAGGCAAAGTTTGGATGGGCCCCACTAAAATCAAAGGAATTGTGTGTACCTGGGAGTGCCTCTGAGGCAGCTGTTTCTGCTAGAATGAAGGATTTGCAGAACAGGGTACAAGGAGAGAAGGAAAGCCATTTTCCTTGTGTACAGCATAAAAATCAGATCCAATAAACAACATTATATTTTGTCCCCTGAAAAATATCGGGGGGTTTTCCAGGCTTTTAGCATTTTCATCTACTGCTATCAAAGCCCTACACTCTAGCTCCCTCTTAGCAGATGGAAATTGGAGAAAAAAAAAGAAAAAGACTGTATGTGCTGGCATATCCATATGGCATTCAAGTGAGAAATCACTTGGAACATGGGGCCTCATGTGGGGTCACAGCCTCCATACGTTCTTTGATGGGTGCAAAGGGTCCTGAAACTTGTTGCTACTCTAACAGCGGGGGAATGGGGCTGGTATAGCAAAGGCTGAAAATCCCTGACAGAGAAGGCGGGGAAGACAAGAGAGAGGAACAGCCCCCAAGGTATTTAGTTACCTATCTGCCCCTGAAATCTCAAGCACTGTCGAGAAGCCAGGCCTGAGCGCTTTTGAGTGATTTGCAGCCTCTTGCTGTAAAACAATAATTACATCAGAGCAAATATATGCCAGCTTTATCATGCATAATAAACTCCATCCGAGTGAAACCCTCTCCAGCAAGGAGGATCCGCAGAGGATGCTGTACACCACATTGGGAGGGTTTAAGTGATGCAGGAGCCTCGTGTGGGCTTTCTGCCTTACTAGAAAGACGCGTGAGTATTGCCTGTGCTATGGCAGGAGCACAAGCACATAAAAGAGATGCTTATGCATTGTTCTGAGTTGCTCAGTAGTCTGCTTGAGCAGCTATTCAAATACTAAAGACTGAGCAAGGTCTTTTCTCGTGTCCCCTGCATTATCTAAGCTTGTCTTGGATTCATCTGGTACATCCATCTTTGGCTTTTCATTGACTTCTGCAGGTTTGGCATCAGCGCTGTATATACGTGTTTCTGTCTCTCTAATTCTCTTAGGTGTTTACATATCTGTCTTATGTATTTGTTTTCCCTAGTACACATCACTGCAATATATAAGGCAGGAATCATCCTCCACAATGCCAACTTCTTTTGGCTTCTTTCTTGTGCATGTTTGGCTTTGCACTTTTCCTCTGAAGCTATGGCAGGGATTCTCAGTTATTCTTCAATGTTGCTCTAACTCTGTTCGGATGAAGGGTCTACTGATAGCTTCAATTGGAGCAGATTCGGAGCAGATTCAGAGCAGGACTGAGTTTTTCTAGGTATCCTATCCTATGTGTATAACAGTAATAGCTTGTAGTTGCAGTATGTCCTGTGACAAACGAAAGGGAGTGGACCATGACTTTCCCAGAAAATCAGAAGAACTTCAGAGACCCTAGAGATCCTTTCCCACCTGGTCAGGCTTAAAATTCAGTTGTTGCAACTCTTAATTAGGAGTTAAAATAGCTGAGGTGGACATGTTTTTTGAGAACAGAATATCATGTGCTGAAAGGGAACTAGTTGTATTCAAAACTTTATTCAGAATCATATCCACAGCATCAAACTCCCACGTATACAAGTAAGTGGAAGGAACTATCCGTTTATTTGTATTCAGACAAACAAGAAGAGGCTGAAGAGAAGTCACGTATCTGCAGCACCTGCAGACCTCAGGATCCTCTGAGGCCAGTTCTGGCTTAGCCCATCTTCAACCTCTTGCCAACCAGTTACTGTGATCTTTCCCAAGCTCCTTCTCAGGAAAAACCCAGACAACTGATGCTCCAAAGCCCACTCAAGGGATGGGGAGTCTCAGGCTGAAATACAATTCTGTGCAAGATTTTCATCTATCCAGTGCTAGTGATTCAGCTCCAGGAAAACACATAGACATTAAACTTGTGCCCCTCAGAGCTCTGCCCCAAAAAGCTGCTAGTTTATGTGCTCTTGTGTTAAAGGCTAATCTTAGTTACAAGGTAAAACACAGAGTTCTCGTTAGTAACTACCTGTGAACTTCAATTGCTTCAGGTCACATTGGTTGTTACTTCTAATTTTTCAGAAGGAAAGAGATTTATGGAATATTACCCTTCTTTTTATGTCTTCGCTTGTGGCTAAGCAGCCCTTGGAGAGCCTTGTAAGAGATGTGCATCTGTAAGGATGTGCTCTTGTAGCAGTGAGACAAAAGACAACTAAATCCAAATGCAGCTAACATTAATAGCTAACACTATTGGAAGTTCAAAGAGACAGTCATTACGTATGGACAGCTTTATACCAGACAAGAGTACTGCTTGGCATTGGTCCTTCTTTAATTGCATTATACAAACATAACAGAAAATTGACCCAAAGGGGGAAAACAATTTTATCCTTACAACACTCTTCTGACTAAGTACAGAGCTTTTAATTAAATTCCCTATACAAAGTGACTGCCTGTCTCTCATGTTGAGCTTAATTGATATCAAACCCATCCTTAAAATCAATATTATTTTCTGGAAAAAAGAGCAAATACCCTCTCCACCCCAACAGAATTCAATAAATAATTTGATAGTACTTGACTCCTAAATGTAATCTTTGTCTCATTTGAGCAGAATATAAAGTAAAAATTTGTCCCCACTGCCCCCCAGAATTCCTATTGCATCACAAATCAGGTGCCACAAAATGTCAGTATTCCTCCTCAGCAGGTCTGCTGTTTCCATTTATTTCAGTGAACCTTGCTGAGCAAGAGAGGAATTTGAAATCTTCAAGTGGCAACACATTTATGCAGCTTTTGTTACCTATTTTATATTTTTCACTTATTTATGATTATGGTTGCAATTGGATCCCATTTGAAGTCCCAGTAAGATCAAAGCCTTGTTACAGCAGGCATTAGACAAACCCATACTACTCCGAGCCTACTCAGGAAGGTTTGCAGTGTACCATACCCCTGCTGCAAACCTGTAAGCAGAAGCTTAACTCTTCTAGGAAAGAGGCATGCAGGTCCCTGCAAGACATGGCCCCGCTTTGATAAGACAAGCACGCAAATCAGAGGAGCAGCACTTGTTCGTTACCTCTGCTTTCTAAACAGTCTCCTTCATCTGTCCTTCTTGCTTTGTGCAGGAACCCTGTCAATGTATCTCGTCAGAGCTGGCAAGAGAGTTGGTCCCCTTTGCCAGGAGCAGCTTAGAAAACTGATGGAAAAGAGCAAGAACAAAAATGAAGCTAAATGTTAGGGTGGTTGGTTTTGGTCTATTTTAATTATTCAGCCAGATTAGTGAAGCAGGGAATTAGAGTCTGGCACTGGTTGCTGCCCCACCAAAAAGATGGTCTAACTGTAAGTCAAAGCAGTTAGCATGTGCAGTCCTTTTGCATTGCCTGTTCCTGATAAAAAGACAAATAATCTCTGCAGAGACCACTGCCTAGCGAGGGAGCACAGACACAGACTTGAAAGCTCAGACCTAATCTTCACTTTCTGCTCTGTAATGTCTCTCTGTTGATATTGGCCCTTTGGGACTCTTGCTACAAGCACAATTTTCTTTCAAAAGCGTATGCTAATTGTGGCATTAGGGGTGTATTTATGATCTCTAGTTGACTGTGGCAGGTGAGATTGGGAGGGAAGTGATTCTGAAACTGCAGACAGATCACACTCATAAAGCATGATTTTGTGCTTTCTGGGCACTGTGACACCCTGAAGCACGAGGGATTAGCATAAAGAGAAACCTGTCTTGGCATCACTGGAATAAAAATTCATCCGTGATTTAGGCAGCTGAGCCAGCTCCATGGACCTTGCAGCATGCTTGTGCAACAGGATAATGACCTGAGACCTGGTTTTCATAGGCATCCAGTAAAGCAGTCTGTTGTTCTGGGCGCTGGGAATAAAGGCTGGGGGGAGACTGGGGACATGGAAATATAATGCTATTTTACCACATTATGCCTGTTCCTTTATTCCAAAAAGCATCATCTATTTAGTCCTAAAAATCATTTTTCTTCCAAAGTGGTCCTGTGCCCTCACACCTTGCTATGGTCCACTTCAGAAGCAAAAACCCAGTGGCTGTAGGAGACAGCAGTGAACTGGCCCTCCTCAAACATCATCTTCTGGAGGGTTTTCTCACTGCAGTCTGCATCCCCCAATCCTTTCAAAGTTTTGTTGCTGACTTTGGCAGATGAATGTGATTGGATCACCATGCAAGTGTGTTTGCACACACCTAAGTCGCATCCTCAGCTTGGATTGCAGCTGATGGTGGGGAGCCAAGCCAGTGCCTGCTGTGATGCACAGAAGGCCCTTGTAGACCGTGTGGGTTCAAATACACCACCATTTCTCACCTAACATAAACTTGTTTCAGGTACATGCAATACAAATAAAATATTTAACAGAGGCTGGCCGTACATCTGAATGCCAGCAGAAAGTGAGAAGGGTTGGAAATAAATATTGACATGGAGGTGCCAAGGCTCACTGTAAGTGAGGTGTATATGTCACTGTTTAGGCTTTGCTAAATGATCAGAGTCTGACTCTGCTCCCAGCTGCAGTGGGGTAAATCAGAAATAGTTCTGCTGTTGTTAAAGTTACACCACCTCAGAACTGGTACGTGTGAGCCTCTGTTCAGTGGGGCCAAGCATTTCAATGCAGTCATGAAGATCCAGACCCCTCTTCCTATGAATATTTATGCAGAACTCCTTAGGCGTCTTTGGAAGAGTTACCAAAAATTTCTGTTGCTGTAGGGAGAGTCCTGAAAGAACAATTTGCAAGCAGTTATTGCCATTATTAGACATGGCAGTGGCTATTTAATTATTATTGTTAGTGTAATAAATAGTTCTTGCCCTCCTTGGTCCTGCAAAATGCAGCCTGAGGAAATCCAAGTAAGACAGAAGAGCTCCATTTGAATACAGCTATTTGAAAAACACTGCAGTGAAGGAGAAATGAGAGGAAGTATCCTTACCCACACAGAAGGTAAGTTCTGCACACTCCAAAATATTGCAGAAGATGCCACTTCCAGAGGAGTATTTTGATTCAGGGAGGAGTTACACTGGCACACTGGGAGCTGAAATTATTGGTTTATATGTACATCATGTAGGGCTTTTCTTCATCAAATATATGGTATAGAGCCTTTCAGTGTAACCAGTTAACTTTTCTATGGATAAGTTGCTTTGAGTTATGAGAAAGATTTATTTACTGATGCAGGCTATGTGGTGACAACACAGCCTGTGAGGCAAAGCAGGTGAAAAGAAGGGTCCATCTTGGCCAGCCTTTAACGTGAGCCCAAGAAATAAGTGTTTCCAATACAACACGCCAAAGTGATGCAGGGAGATTTGTCTCCTACCCAAGCTAATCATGGAGCCATGTCACCATATGTGTGGTTAGTTTCCAGCAGCTCCTCACTCTTTCAGCACAAATGGAGGGTGACAGATTGTGTATTAGACAAATTACTCTTCTCTCAAAAGCAGCAGTCACTTTGATATCCAAGTGCCTTCTTTACCCTCTCCACTGAACAATTTCTGCACCATCATTCAAAGCCCTTTGCAATACAAAGGTGGTCGGTAAGCAAGTATTACAGTGCAGCTCCTTAGCTCCCTGCCAGCACTTCCCAAGGCTATGGCTGTACCAGCAACCACAGCAGGCTGCATCCATCCTCTGATCTTCCTGCCAACTGGCACGGCCATGCTGGCACTCACATGGGCAAACTCTCTTCTGAAAAAGCAGGGTGGCCATATCCCAGCTGCCTGCTGAGAGCAGTCCTGCAGGCTCCAGCCAAATACCCGCCGGGGAAGATGCACGTGGTGACAGTGCCAGCATCTTCAGGCTGGGCTTTGGGCCAGGCTGTGAACCTGTGTCTGCCCTGGGATGTGTGGCAGAGGGATCTTCAGGTGTAGCAAGGTGGATTGATTCCCTGACCTCAGGGCTGCTCCCAGGAAAGTCTCCAAAGAAGCAGATCCATCAGCACTGTGGGAAAGAGGTGGAGAATTGTTGTCCTCAAGGGAAGCCTTAGGGATTGCCTCAGACAACAAATTCAGTAGCTGCCTTGGGGGCAAAAACTGGAAGGCAAATATGCTCCTTCAAAACACCACGCATCATGTCCCTGGGCACACTGTGGTTGAGATGAACTTTTTCTCACCATGTTTGAAGCTTTCCTAGGCAGATGGTGATTCCCCTAGCAAGCTCAAATTTTTAAGGCATTTCTGATATTTAGTTATCAGTTGAGCCCCCAGTTCTCACTGGTCATTGCCTAAGGACACTGTGTGTAGGGTCACCCATCTGGTGATGACAACCAGTCTATAAAGACGTACCTTCTTGGCCTACACTCCTTGGAGGAAAAACCCATAGATCCCATCAGCCACATGTTGTCAAGGGTCTGGTGCTTCATGTCACCATCCATTTGTCTGTGTTTACTTTTGCCTTGTGTTATCCAGCACAGCTTCCAGCCACCACCCAAATCATAGACCTAACTCCTGCATTTGTTCTTTGGCTATCACTTCTAACCTTCTTTTTCTCCCCTTCCTGAAAATCCTGCTGCTGCTCTCTCTCCCGGACATCACTATGGATAGTGCATTGCCCTCTAATGGATAGATTTCAAATTGAGCTCCTTCAACGACCAGAACTGTTGGCAGAATCCTTTGACCAACTAATGAAGCAGGAGATTTGTTTTCCACATCCAGGCTACTTTCTATCCCCTGCTTCCATTGAATCAAAATTAAATATTTTATTTTTTAATAGCACAGACATAGGACTGAATGTTGCAGCTACTTTTAAGAAGAGGCAGAGGAAATCTGTGCCAGTATGAACCCTGTTTCCTTCATGTCCATGCATGCTTTAATTGCCTTCAGGGTTAGGAAAGCATTAACAAAGCTGATTTCTGTGATTCCACACATCTGGATTTCAGGGTGGGTTTTGCTTTTGGTTTTTTTGGGGTTTTTTTTGTTTTTTTTTTACCTGCCTAATCCTGCTTAAAATCCTAGGATTTATTTGTATGTTTATAAGATGCTACTTTTCTTGTTATACGTACATTATAGTCACCACTAAAATAATGCAAACAAAAGGAAAAACAGAATGGACTTGCAAGCAGCTGATAATTAATTACGGACAACTTTTGAAAGGGTGGCTTAGCTTCTTAAGCAATTCCTTTTGCTGCCAGATACATGGGCTTGTTTTATGAACTACAATCAATCTACCATTGGGGAGGGGAGGGGGGGGTAGAACTGGAAATGAACTTAGTCATCTGAGCTCTTTTTCAGTTTCAAAAACTGAAAGGCTTTGGAGTGTAAAGTACTCTCTTCTTTTAATGTCAGTAAATAAGTTGATTTGTTTATATGGTTTTCAATACAAGTAAACTGCTTGCCATTTAAACAAGTTCAATCAGCTGTGAAAATTGACATTTTTAACCATAAAATCAGACTTCATCCTACCATGATATTAAATATTAAGGAATCATTTAAAGGACAGTATACACTTCAGAAACCTGCCTGAAGAGATGAATGCCAATTTCTGCCATTCACAAATATGTACAAAAAAATGGCCCCTTGGCTGAAGGACTGCTCCCCTGTAAAAGCCCCTTTACAGACTTATTCCAACATGTTAAATCCTTGTTGCTCTGAAAGACATTCAAGCTTCACATTCAGACCATGTGTGGCAAAAACACATCCCTGAAGAGAACTGACAGCAAGGATAGATGGAAAAAGGGCATCGTATGCTGATGCTTTCTGTGGTGACAGCATGTCCAGGTCCGTGGGAGGCTGCAGCAGGGTTCATCATCCTCTGGTCCCAGGGGCCTGGGGCTTTGTGAGCCTGGTAGGTATCTGCCTGGCCCTACCCTACCCAAGGAGGTGAGCAGAGGGATTTCTAGCTCCCCTTGCTCATACGCATGGCTGCACTCACAAGTGGCACTTGGAAATAGGACATTCCTAATTTTAACGAGACTTCAAAAGGTCTGCACATACTCCTCCAGCACCTGCCTTTTTTTTTTTCCTTTTTCCTTCTTCTTTTTCCCTGTTTCTAACCAATTCTGGGGACAAAAAATTCCCCCTCACTGCTTCTGACTAGGCTTACAACTGACACAGCTCTTCACAGCTCAACATCCCTGATGTTTTGCTTGCGCCAAAGGGTTCTCATTGTATAAGGGGTTTCCTTCTGAATAGGACAAAGCAAAACAGTGAAGCAGTGGGATTACTGGGCTGCTGAAGGGAGACAATAGGGAAACAAAACTCAGGCCGGAGAGACATTTATTTTTCAGAGGGGCATGTCAGCCCTTACACAATCCCTTTTAAAGCTCTGTGAAGTTTCTCTAACACAATCCAGTCCTGCAGCCAGGCAGAAATCCAGCACATTTGAAACCTTTTCTTTCCATCTTTAATTTAAAAAATGTGCACCCATTCACTACCACAAACTGCAAGAGTATTAAGGTATCAGAAGATCTAACAGGCTTTGGGGCTTCTCTGCTTGAGCACCTCTGGATATTTTAAGCAGTGAATGATGATGGTGGTCAACTCTTTCTGTGCAGGTTATTTGATGTGGAAATCCAAGTGGGTGCAGGTTTCAGTGATCTGCTGTCTGCTGACTGAGCACATCTCTGCCATTCCCTGTCCCATACTGGTTCACTTTTGGCTTCCTGACTGAACTTTAGGTCTAATCCCCCCAAATGAGCTTGCCTGGAGGCAAGAAGAGGCAGCCCTTTCTATGTAGCTGTGGTAATGGTTTTCATCTATGGTTGGGTGAGATTGAAGGAGGGGTGTTAATTCTGTGGTGCTGCATGTACTGGTAGGGTCTGGGTTTGTTCCCTGTTGAGGATTCAGGCTGTGACTATAGTTCTTTCCCTTGTAGAGCTTTTCTCTGGAGTCCCTTCAATGCTGGAAGATGATCTTACCCATACAGGACTACTCAATGCTGTCTCATTTGTCACATGTGCTGCATATGAGCCCCCCAGATCAGCCTGGAGGATCCATTTCCTCTCAGCTTCCTACATGCCAAGCTGTGCCTCTCTCCCTGTCCTGGTCATAATGGTAAAAATGATGGAGAGAGAGCACTAAAGCATCCCACAGGGCCACTTGCTATAGGGCTCGCTCTTGGCACTCCTTTGTCCCTTCACAAAGGCGAGAGAGATGGGGAGAAGCCAGTCCCATCATAAGTAAATAATTGTGCTGACTTAAATTTTTTTAATGGAGTCATAAATAAAGAACTGTCATTAGAGAAGTCCCTAAAGACACTGGTTTTGCTAGGTTTTTGGTTTTGTTTTTGGTTTTGCTTTTAATGTTAGCAGCTTCAACAGCTTTTACAGTGATGTCAGAGTAAATAGCCTGCGACTCTGCAGCATCTTATGCAGTCTTTAACAAGAAGTTTTTATGTTTTCATATTAGGTGGGTTCCTAATAGACATTCTGTTCACATCTTCTTATTTTATATAGTGTAGAAAAAAATAATAATCCCTGTCTGTATCATATCTTAAAATGTACATCTTTTCAGCAATTTCTGAACTAAGGAAGAAAGAACAAGATGCCTTTTGGACGGGAGATGATCAGGGGTTTCTGGGATTTGGAACATCCTGTAGCTTTTGCACCAGCCATAAAAGTGGAAGGGAAGGGAAGAAATGTTTATTCTGTTTAACTTAATGAAGAGAAATTTAAGTGAGACTTAATCACACTGTTCAGGTAAATTTCCTGATATGCTGTTAGAAGGCTCTTTCATCTTTCAGATTAAAGGCTACCCGGGGAAGCTGTTGCACAGTGAGGTAAAGGGTGCAGTAACTCTCCTGGCTCAGTAAGTACAAGGTGGGCCATTTCACTTTCAAAAGGGAGTAAATTTTCTCTCATCAGAAGAGTTGCTACAAGGAGCATTAGAACAATGTGCTATATGTTTACTACTTGCATTTGGGATAAGGTTGATTCCCCCCCACAGAAGAGGTCAAAAACATGATGAGATACAGTAGCTGAAAGCTGAATCTCTCAAAATTCCTAAAAATGAGCATACTCTCTTAACCACAGGAATTTTTAGCTCCTGGAACAACTTACCTAAATTCCCCATCATCTGACAGCTTTAAATCAAGTCTGGATGTGTTCCTAGAAAATACACTCTAAATCAGCTGAAAGTCAAGAGCCTGATGCGTGATTCCCATAGGGAGGGTCTGCAGCCTACATTATGAGGGAGGTGAGACCAAGCAAGCAGAACGGTCTTAGAGCTGCTGGAGACGATGAACAACATGTTCCACACCACTCGACCAACTGCATCTGACTGCAGAGTGAATGCCTTTAATAAATCATGTTTTTTTCTTTTCTGTATCAATCACTTAATTCAGTGCTGGAGCTTGCACAAATGAAATGTTATAGGGCCCCAAAACCTTCACCCATGGTTGAAGTGCAAACATGATGACAGGTTTTAGAACATGGAGTTGGTTTTATTAAAATATCCTTTCTTCCCTATGCCTGAAACTTATCCCTAAAACCTCAGACTCTATAATTTCCTGTATCTGCTTTCAAGGTGACAGATAAGGTGAAGCCCACTCAAACTACTTTTGGAGTTGTTTACACTGCAAATATCCACTTGACCCAGTCACCATGTGTAGTGAAAGGAGAGAAATAAGTGAGTGACTGTTCTGACCAACATTAGGATGAGATGAAGAGTGCCCTGGACTCTCTTGGATCTGCTGACTGGATGTGCAGTGAGCATAGGAAAACCTCAGAGTGACGATCTCAGATACATTTAGAGATGAAATGGTGTAACTAGTATCTTGAAACAATCTTCAGAGGAGAATTTAGTGCAGTCACGTTGGGAGGGGGACATGATGGTGACAATGTTTTGTTAGTCCTACTGACACCTCTAGTGGAAACCCTGGGTATGCTTCTCAGAGTTTTGTTCCTTCACCAGGCCTGGCAAGAAACAGTAGACTCCAAGGCAAATACAGTTTGGCTGCAACCGCTAATGCAATTCTCCTCAAAGGTCCAGCTTGAGGGCTAGGTGCTGAGGGCTGTCAAGAGGTGCCCACTTACTAGGAGCACAGATCCATACAGTCCCAGGAGGTGTGCTGGCTGTGTCATATGGGCAAACTAAAGCCTTGTCTTTAGTATCAGCTACCTTCAGTCCTCTCTGAAAGCTGTCTTTCTCTTCTTCTTTCCACGTGTGTAAACTATCATCAGAGGTGACTTCCTTTAATGTTGTAGATAGACAGCCTGCTAGTTCCATTACTGTTTGGCCTATATACTTTTTTAAACATTGCTCTCATGGCTCTCAACTCTTTATTTCAGGCTATTATCAAATCAGTGTGAACTCACAATGGAGGTACTTACAACATTTTACAATGAAGTAGGAATTATTCAAGCTACTGTTGCATCTGGTTTTGCTGCTAAGGTATGTCCTTTGTACTGTCTCTACAAAGACTTTGTAGAGTCTCTACCTTGGAGACTTTGTTAAGATAGAGTGGAAGTTTGTAAGGATAGAATGTCTACCATATCTGGAGATGTGAGTGCAACTGAGAGGAAGGATTAATCGGGTGGGGCAGAACACCATGCTTCTGTGGATACTGTAAGCTTGCTTCAAAGTAGTGCACCAGTGTGGTACTGCACAGTGCTGTACGGTCAAACCAGATTATTCAGGCGTAGATCTGGCATCTTACATTATACAATATGTCCATACTATAGTGTTTACAAGACTACCTGAAGAGGGCTATGACTGCTCCAAAAGACTGGCAGCCTAGAATCAGGATAATTTCTTAATGAGCAAATCTCTTACACTATGGAATGATTTCCAGTGGCAGCTTTATTTCAGGCTATTTAAATCTAGATCTAGAAACAATAACAATCAGCAATAGAATATGACCGTCCAAAAGGCACCCTCCAGCTTCACTTCCATTGAAACCATGAATGGAAAAATAGTGGTGGATTTACCATCTTGAGTAGTTCTGAAACCATTCCTGGTAGATAGCAGTGGACCTGATCTGCAAAACTCTACCAGACACCACCCTCCCTACTCCACTAGCTTATGACTGCTACCAGCTAGTAGGTGAGCCACATTACCTAAACAAGGCAAACAAAGTTGTTCAAATCTTCTGCTGAACCACAAAGATGTTATTGTTCCACCAGGATAAAACAAGGGATGCTTTAGTTTATTCTGTGCATATCTCTGTTGGCCCTGATACTCATGTCCAAGAGCGCTTCAGCATTAAGAAGTTTTTTTATGCCAACAGCAGCTTTTATTAAGTGGTTCTAAAATCTCTGCAGACAAATTTAATTCTTTAGTGCACAGAGTTTCAAGAATTATGGTGGTAGTTGTCGTATCTTTGAAGCGCAGAACAGCGTGGATACCAAAAGCAAAAGGCAAGTACCAACTGGAAGGAGATGGAATTAGGGCTGCTTAGTTGTGTGGAGATGTGAAGAGAGGCTGGGTTCAGACAGGGACCTTGTTGTCGGATTGTGGTTTTCTTGTTTACACTGTTCTGCATTACTTGTTTCTGATCCAGAAAATAAGTTATACCTAGGCCACACATGTGCCTGCTTATAATAACTGGTAAAAACACAATTGAGAGAGTTCAGCAGTAACCAAAGGTGCTGGTATATCTTGACCACTTCTAGAACTGCTGTATCTGAGGAATATGCAGCTGGAGCAATACATTGGGGATCCATCTTATGTACCCTAGACAATGCGACTTTTGTATGTATTAGTCCTAGAAGTTACAATCTAAAGATCATGGTAACTCCAGTAGGTCTATACAATCACAGATCTTCTTATAACAAAGGATGGCTTTTGAAGAAAGCAGAAACAAATAGGCTGAATATGGGTTCAATTCCTGATTTGTCTCTCTTCTGTTTATCAAGACCCACACCCTGTCTCATTCCCCTTATGCTCTTTGTACTTCAATGGCTGAATAGCTACTGTGAGTAAATCTGTCATTATGGCCCTACTTAGCATTCAGACCAACTTTCCTCTTGGATGCAACTTGTGGGATCCTAACTTTGCAGACCTAAGACAGCTTGTGTAATTTGTGTTCATATGAACAGAAGCTTGTGCATTTTGAAATATTACAATCAATCACATCTGTACCTGAGAGTCTGTAGCAGGCTGACATAAAGTTGTCTTTTTGCAGTAATTTTGGAACTTCCTTGGTACAAAGTTTTCAGCTTTCATCTTCCTTGTAAGGTGAGATTTGTAAACCCAGTGGAGAACTCCACATTTTGCATTTTAGCAATCTCTAAGAAGACTGACTACTTAGTGACAGCACCTCCTACCTGCTTCAAAAACATCTCTAGTCTCCTGAACTTCAAAAACCATGTGAACTTCCAAGGTGACAGGAAGATATTTTTATCTCTAGCCTTCCTTGACTTTTGGACATTTCTGTTTTTTCATCAACTACAGTGAAGACCCAGAGAAGATTGCTCTCATCTCCCAATTTGAGCTTTGCCCATTGTCCTTATAACGAAGTACACTGTTGCATGGTTTCTCCATGCACAGCATTTTTGGCTGTAGATGGGATACGATGAAGTCTTCATCAATACCCACAATTATAATAAAATTTCCCTGCTGCTTTGTATTATATTTTGTCAGCAAAGGCAAATACAAAAGGAAAAAAAAAAAAAAAAGGCACTTTTAACGATGTAGGTTTGAGGTCTGCATACATGTTAATAAGAGTTTTCTAAATGCCAGCCTCCTCCTCCTGTCACTGGTGCAGCTTGCTTAGTACTTCTGGAAAATCACATCCATCGCTAAAACCTGCTGCCAGTGAGAATTTGGTATCTATTGTTAAAGTTCATTAGACTGAAGCCAAAAAAAAAATCCCCGTCTGGTTTGGTGCAAAGCTCTTTTTCCCCTGAGTGCCTTTGGCTATGAATTCTGCATATTCTAATTTTAAAGTATCATTCATTTTCTATTTGGTGATAAATGCTTTCCTGCATAAGAGTCTTTTGATTGCTCTGCTAATTAAAGTGGATAGTTTCCTTTTATGTTAGGTGGCTGGGCTTCTGGGTAACTGCAGTATGCAGGGAACAGCCAAGGTTACATGGCTGTGTTTGTTACCTTCACTCTCATCACCAATAAGTACATGTTCTAGAGCTCCAAATTTTCAGTAAGGAAATTAATTAAGAAAATGAGGAATTTGTAATTTTGGATGTGTTTTGGTCCCCCTTTTGCAGGAATGGCTTTTCATCCGTTTGCTCTCCCAGATTCATTACATTGTCAGAAAGTTTGGATGACTCAAAGGGCATGGAGACAGAAATAGGAGTGGAAGTTCCGTTTATCCTTTTTTCCCCCCCTCTGAACCTACTTTGGTCAGCATAGATGTGATAGTGTCACATGAATGTGTGCTGGGAAACTCTCTTTTTTTTGAATGCTATTTTAATTGCCAAGTGACACTGTGCCTTCACTTCTGCTGAACTGCTCTGGCAAGCACAGGAGACTTGATCAGAAATAGTAGGGAAAACACAGGAGAATACCGTGAACAGAACAGAAAATAAATAACTATGGCTAGCCAAGGCAATCTATTCAGAGGAAAGCCTCTGTAGGTAGACATCTATCTACCACCCATGGGACAGTTGTTCTTCCAGGTTGGACTTCTGTGTTGGATATCAGCGGCAAGCTACCAAAGAGGGTCCTTGAAATAATATCAGGTGAGTATCTGATAAAGGGCATTACGACAAACAAAAAGAACTACTAAATATGCAAAACTCTTTCCAGTGAATGGGACTTACAGAATACATAACAAAAGATCAAGGGGGAGATGTGGAATTTTTGGGGTATCTCTGGAAGGACATTACTCATATCTTCAGGATGCTCCTGCTTGTAGGCACATGTTTCAGCAGGTCTGTTACAATCATGGTGTGTCTGTGTTGAGTGTGCAGGTGGCTTAGGAGTGCTGTTAAAATGTGACATCACGATTTTCAGTTTATTTTCATATTGTCAGGGTGACCAGGAGCTCTGCAGGTGGTACTCAAGTGGTTTTGCTGAGAGGGAAGGTTCCTGTTGTTTCTGAAGTCTATGGAAGCTGGTCTTTATAGTTCACATAGAGCAAGAAGTGGGTACAAGCTTTAAAGGCCACCTCCAGAGCTACTGTCTAAAGGGATCTTAGACTCAACAAGATCAAAACTCATGAACCAAAGTTTGGGTTTAATAAAACACCATGATGACAGCTCTTAGGGAAACTCTGCCAGCTGTCTTCCATCAAGTGAAACTTGGAGATGTTTGGACACATAGTCTGACTGCACTTCTGTGAATGCTAAATATCCCTTTCAGACCACAGTTTCCCCTGTCCTGAGTAGTGACAGAAATCATGAGCCTTGCAGGTCACATCAGCAAGGGAAAGCAACCATGAATGCAGCATCTATGCATAGGATAACTTGGTTTAGCCAGGCTTCTTAAGAAGCAGGAGGTGTAGACCAAAAGCCTTATAACAGGTTTTTCTTACACTCCACATGAATAGAGAATTTCCACAGAATTTCCTATTTCTAGAAGCTGGTGACCTGCAAGAAAGCCATCACCTCCACCTGCAGAAATGCTAGCACATTTAAACAGAGAGAATCAGAGCTTTCTTAGTCTATGTCCTGCATTTCTTATATATTTCTTATATATCTATATAGACAGGGCAGTTTCAGGCATGTGCCTGTGAAATTCCTTACACTTTGGGCGTTGGATTCCAGGGCTTTGCATTTGGACCATCACTAGCCAGCAGCTGCGTGGCCACTGCTGAACAGCAGCTCTGACTTTTGCTACGCTGTTCTGAAATCTCCCTTAAAACATGGAGGGAACCAGGGAAAAAACCCACTGCAACAGACACAGGAATCTAACATTTGGCCACTCTGGCTGCAATAGCTGTTGTCACTCATTACTAGGCAGTCTTATATGTGAAACAAATGTTGCTCACCTTCCAGGTATCCTCTTGTTGGCATGATACTGACTGCTCTGTGGAGGTTAATTGGCTATTTAGAAGTGCCATTTTAGGGTAATATGCTGCTACTTGGTAGACAGCAGGTCCTGAAGCCAAACAATCCTAGAAAACAGAATTTCTCTGGATGTTATGGAGTCACCATGAATCCTCCTAATAGTGCATTTTAAGCCTGGCTGCATTTCTTTACTGCAGTTTTAATTCTAGAGCACCCATACAGCTGATGTGGATCGAGGGAGTTGTTTAACAGATGGCTTCTTTCAGAAGCTGGGTAAGAAAAGCTACCTGTTAGATACAGGATAAGAGACTGTGCGAGGACTTTTTGAGTGTTCAGGTAGCCTTCCAGCTCAGCACGAATCTGTCTGAGGCAGCAAGGTTTGGCATGGGGGAAGAGCTAAAACTCTACAACCAGAGCAGATTAGAGGCAGTTGCAGACTCTAGTGACTGTGCTGTTCTCCAAGTCCTCAGTCAGGGTTAGAAGTTCCTTTCTGTGATTCTCTGATCTTATCATGTGATGATTACTGTAAAGCCTAGCAAAAACTCTGTATCACTCCCTATTTCTTTTTTAGCACAGCCAAGATCTGCATTCTGGTATGCTTATTCTGAGTGATGGGGTCCTGAGGTCTTTGAGGAGAGCCATTACAATCATCTGCAGCTCTGCTAAAGCCAGAAAAATTGGACTTGCTCAACCCAGGTTCAAGAATTCTTAGTCTTGTAATGATGAGAGGACATGGGTCCCCATGGGTATTGTGCTTTCCATCACTGAGATTTTCGAGAGAGGCTGCATGAAGAATTTTTTTCTACTCCTGCCTTGTGGAGTCCTGGAGTTGAACTCTGCATACATGTGCCCTTCATATGTAGTTCTTGTAACCACACCTCATTGGCAATGAATGCCTTGTGCCATGGTGAGGTTTTTTCCCTTCTCTGTGAAAACATAAACTCATGGCAAGATGCACAGCTGTGTGTTTGTGATTAAGGGGAAAGAGTTCTCATTGCCTTTGGTGGACATTGGTTTGTGTCTCGTATCATGCAGCTCAAGAGGGCATTCTAGAAGAAATGCTTGCTATTCATATCACATCAGTCATTTCTTATTATGGCATGCATATCCAAGAGAGTTGGATGCCTTTCCTTGGCATGGACACTTTCTCTATAGGAAGTGACACCCCAGTCAAAGACCAGACAGACTGCTGTTCCAGAGTTCGAGGATTCCAGGTGAGAGAAAATGAGAGACAAATAGAGAACTCGCAACTAGTTTATTAATATAGGAAAATATAGAGCTACTAACAGATACAGTAAAGGATACTTCTGATGTTTGGTTATCTTAGCAACCCCAAGGACCCTATGAAAATGATCAGGAAACCAGCTCCAAAAATCATCATTGCAGTGCGAGGTGGCAGGCTCAGCCTTAGCAGGTGCCCCCATGGAGGCAACTCCTTAAATCCATTGCTAGCATTATGAACAACATCATGATGTGCAAGTAAGTTTGCTGTACTAAAAGTGCAATTGTAAAGAAATTCAAATCAATATAGGTCTAATCTAAGTTAAACTGAGCTTTAGGGATTAATCCAATCTTAATTACAGAACAAACCACTCAACCACAGTTATTTCTAAATTCACTGATGAACACTCACGAGGGTGATAGAAATTAAGTATCACCTTTTTGCATTACTGTTAATAAACATCACACTTTCATAACCTTTTCAGTTGTAAATTATTAATGTGTGTAGTTATAATTTTAGTTAAGACAAATTCTTAGGGACAGATTCTACTACTGTTATTTAGTTTGTGTCTTTTCCTTCCTGGAGCTCTCTTAACTTCAGTGGAATGGTTCATGTGACATGATACTGTAAATTTGTATTTATTTCTGGTAAAGTGCATAGCATGTTAGACCATATATTCAATGAGGGAGCATTCATGTCCAAAACAATTTGAAATCTAAGATCAACAGACAAGAAGACACAAATTAAAAGAGAAGAAAGAGTGATACAGAAAAAGGATGGACAAGCAAAGTGGTAAAATTTATAGCTAACATCACTCTTGTGTCCAAGAATAGGTGATAAAGAATTTCTGAAGGTCATAACTGAATTAGGTGAGTGGACAGCGTGAAGGTGCATGACAAGTTAGTATTAGCAGTAGTATTATTTTGTGGGCTTAGCTATTGATCAAGGTCTTACTTTCTTAGGTATCACATAAACCCAGATTAAGGTGAGAGTCCTTGCCCTGTTATCCCTCAGCTAAACCACTGTTGGTGAATGTAAAATAATCCATACAAAAAGAGTTCAAAGGAATCTGAATAGATGTACTAGCTGCAGATGCACCACTATCATAACAGTGCTGCAATGATAGATTGCAGGGGATCTCAGGATAATTTAAAGGGACTTGAAAGTGTTTACAGAAATCTTCTATTAATTACAAAAATATTAACTAAGGCAAAACAAGCTAAGCTGTGTTGACTTACACTGGCTGAATACCAGTCCTCTGTGGGGGCTCGTGAGTGTTTGCCTCTGCAGCCGCTAACTACAAGTGCCTCTTCCACCCTGGAGAACCTGAGCTGCTGTCAGCTATGAAAGGTAGTTAGCAGCATCTTGTTTGGAGTATTGCACAAGGAAAGATGAGCTCAAAAGGGAAATGCACTTGTAGAAAGCTCAAGAAACAATGAAGCACCTTAGTAACAGCACTGACCAACAGAAAATATCTCTGAATCATTATTGCACCCTTGTCACTTAAGTTTTCAGCTCAGGTACAACTCCTGTCATACAGGCAAACAAAAGGTTAGGATGTGTAAGAAACGGGATGGAGTAAATTTCAGCGTGGTATAAAACCAAGGCTTCTCTCTCATCTGGAATGCTATATGTCACTGCCAAGGGAATTAAAGGATGTTCAGATAAGGATGACAAGAATAATTTCAGACCTGGGAAAAAAAAATCTTATGCGGTGAGAGATTGAAAAGATAAGTGGTGTTTACAGTGCAAGGGAGCTAAATAAGAAGGGCTGTGATAAAAGCTCATGCTGTCTGGCCTGTGGCAGGAAAAGAGGGGGTATGGTGAAAAGAAACCCAGGAGGTGTGAGCGTGCCTGAGCCTGTGGGCAGAGGTGCCATGGAGCTGGGAAGACATCAGGCAGAGCGGTAGGAGAGCTGGGGCACCAGGAAGGACCCAGAAATTCTGTGAGGGCTGAGAACACGACTTGGGCTCCAATGAGAAGGGACACATGCTGGATGCCTATCAGTTCACTATCTGAAACAGTGAAAAGGAGGCTGGCTCAGTATTACTTTTTTTCATGTCTCCCACCCAAGGCATAAAATTAAAGAATAGAAGGCAGGAAATTCAAAATTAGTAAGAAATTCCACATCACCGTAGAAAATGTGATGGGTTTCTAGATCTCAATTCAGTTTCCCTGGACTTAGAGAGATTCAGAGAGGGACTGGCCATTCCAGTGAGGAATTAAAACCCAGTACTGCCACAGTGTGTACTGCCATAGTGTGTACTGCCATAGTGTGTACTGCCATAGTGTACATAGAATCATAGAATCAATTTGGAGCAAACAGGCATGCTCTAGCTCCAGGGGTTCTGCCATCTCCTAAGTATCGGTAGCTAAGGCCTTTGTACAGAACATGGTTTCCAGAGGGTTTCCTTGCACAAAGTCTGACATAGCCTGAGACAAGGTCCAGGGAAAGGTGGAGGCAGGGTTTTGCTGTAGCCTCCAGAGATGATGTAGTTCCAGAGACAGAACATGTGTGAGAGGGGGTGTCCTCTGAACAGATCAGCTCTCATGCAATTATAGTTTTCTCCATGGCCTGAGGAAAGCAAGACAGCTTGGCACTACATCTCTGAATAAAGAAGAGCCCTTGGCTCCGCTCATAGCTTCACCGCTGGTTCTTTAGGCACTCTTAACTCTACGATTTCCTCACATGTAAAATGGCATCAATGACACTGACCACACTCAAAAGTTTGATGATCTAGCACTAAAAAGTGCCACACAAGTGCTAGTAACCTATATTTTTTGATCATATAATGAGTGCTTAGCTCCACAGGAGGTATTTGTTCCCAGGAGAAGTTCAAGCTGCCTTCGGTGTCACCATCCTTGCTCCAGACAGGAGCTAAGCATTTCCTTTCCCTCACTTCATTCACGAAACCACTCCAGCAAGAGGCTAAATTAAGTTCACCCAAAAGTATTTAATTTATCCTCACTAAGACAGTTATCCTATATTAGATAAATACCCACTGGGTTTTAAAAGCATATTTATTTGAAGATTAACTACAAGGCAGAGTTGTTTATCCAGTGGGGCAACTGGATTAATGAGGTGAAAACTGAAGCACCTATCCTATTATACTACAACTGATGACCTAGTTTTGATACTTTGATGTTTCCATTTATTCTAAGTCACTTTGCCTTGTGCTTTTCCTGCTCCTCCTGTCTAAGCAAAGCTACTGACTTCTGTCTGCCCAGTTTCAGAATAGGGAACTCTTTTAAAAATTGGTCAGTAGGGTCAATGTTATTAAAGAAGTCTTTGGGATGCAATCTGGGGTCTCTCTCACTCTTCTTCCTTCTTGTCCTTCTCCCAGGATCTCATTTTTCTCCCAGATTTCTGTACCACAGGCTCTCTGTAAACCTCAAATCTTTAGTCTTCAGCTCCTTCTGATGAAACTTTGGTCTCTCTTTTGCGTTTGGTTTGTAATCATTTGTCTAATAACGTTCCCACGAAGCAAATTCTTTCCATTAGCCAGGGGAAACAAGTGATTCATGGCTGCACTGGGCATGTTTCATTGCCTGAAGATAGGTGTCTAGTGTCATCTGAAATGGTCTAGCATTTCTCTCTTGCTGCTGCTGAAGATCACAAATAGATTTTATATCATATCTACTTGACCCAGATGTCCTGGATAACCAATATTCATTTACCACATAACTATTTTTTGGCAACTGGGTCATGTATTTTTGTGCTTAATTGGATACCTCCTCCTCCACTTTGGGATACAAGAAAAAGAAATAGGGATGTGAAAGCACTATGACTGTAAATTTAGACTTTCAAAGTAAAAGAACTGTTAGCTCGTGTTGACTTTCAGCATATTCTCTGAGTTTAAAAATGCCAGCCACATTCTTTACAAGTCCACAGGTAGCAGCACTACACGTAACACCAACAGCATGGCATTCCAAACTACCCATGGTAATCTTACTCAAGCCAGTCTTGAAGAGCTACTTTAATGACAAATCCAGTAAAAAAGTTCACCTCTTCAAATGATTGAGAAGGAATTAAAAATCTCGGATCTAATCAGGGAGACATGAGGTTTTTGTTGTTGTTTTCACAAAAAAGACAACTGATGTTCTAGACCATGGCTATGCAGCAGACTAGTCCCTGTGGGTATTAGTAAAATGGATCTAATTCCAATTTTGTTGCCAGTTTAAATGAAGATTTGACCTATCCCCATGAATTTAGCAATAGTCTCATCTTGTTCTTTATGCAATGACACATGGAAAATGATGAGGTAGTTGGAAAAAAACAAAAGCAAACAGTAGACTATAAGAAGGGCAAAAAACTACCTTGAGGATAATTGATCATCAGTTGTGTTGAGCAGTGGGGCAAAAGATACAGATAGAGCTTGGCACCACAGATAGAAGGGAGGGAAAGAAAATGTGCTGGTGACATCAGATTGAGAAGTATTATCAGTACTGAAGGGGCTCCAGATATCCTACAGGAAAGCCTGTCTGGCCTCACATACAGAAGTACTGGAAAGGGGATGAAACTGTAAAATCCTGAATACATGACCTAGAGCTTTGTGTTAATTCCAGCCATAATGAGAAATTCTGTGGGTTCACTGACATTGCAGAGGAGAAAGACTCACATGTATTGGTTAATCATGAGATGTCTGAGCTACCAACATCATGTCATACCATGTCAGACTAATGCAGTCCTGAGATGTATCAGGAGACAAAGATACAGCCATTGTAGAGGCAGATGATGTGGCCTCTTCTGGAACAGCATGTGCAAATCCCATCACTACTATTCAAAACTGATGAATTAATATTGAAACAGGAAGAACCACCAATCAGAGAAATGAACAAACTGCTTTGCAAGAGGAGATTACAAATTAACTCCTTCAGCCTGGTGAAGACAAATGTATATAATGACTGCTTATAAGTGTATCAGGGAGGTAAACATCAAGGGAGGCATAGACCTACTAGTCTGAAGGACAACACTGGCACAAGAATAAACAAGAATGAATTGGCTATAAACTTCAGTGAGAAAGTAAGAAGTGTGCAAGTGACAGGAGAAGTGAGTCTGTAGCAGCCTCCTCCCTGAAACATGGAGGGTAAAAACCTTGTTAGGTTTAAGTTGAAGCATGGTCATTTCTGGAAGGGAATCTGCTGCTACAGGGACTTGTTAAAAAAAATAAAATAAAATAAATACCCCAAACCCTACAAACAAACAAACAAAACCACCACAGAGGAACCTCTTAACCTGGAATAATGTTTTGGTTTGATTTTTTGGTTTGTTTTCTGTTTGTTTTTGCAAGTGCACTGCCCACATAATGTTGCATAGATATGAAAGGGGGAGATGTTAGCTGCAGGATGCTTTCTAGGCAGAGCTCTAGCATCCATACTAAAAGAAATTCCTCGCTGACATGCAGTGCTGCTGTTGCTTAACTATTCTTCATACACTGAATCCAGGAGACATGTTTCTCCCGGTACTCTGCAAGTGCATAGGTGCAGTCCCTGCATCAAATGCTTACAAGCTAAGGCAGGATTTCTTGTTTTGTTAAAAATATTTGATGGTGTCTCAGGATACTTTCCAAATGGGGCCAAGCGATTGAAATAAATTCACAATATGCTTTTACTGTTTGACTGATACATTAAACTGGATTATAGACTTGTATCATAGGAAATTATACTTGCGCTTTAGTTCCATTAGCCTACTTTAAATATTGGTATTAAAAGCGGATACTTACTTAAATACCAAACTGTGCCTGGGTTATAATCTGTTTCTCTGATATCATAGATCATTTGCAAACCACAAAGCCCCTTTGATCTTGCAGAATGCTCAACTGAACTTAAAAGGAAATTAAATGCAGAGCTCAATTTTTCATTAAATTGTCACCCACTGTTTCAGAGTTATGACTCTTCAGATCTGTTTCTTCTAACAGGTGGACAAACAGAATGTTAATTCCACAGTATCTGCGGAGTTATAAAATCTGCACTGGGTAAGAGATTTTCTAATTATTATCGCTTCTTTATTAGCCAGGCTAAGGCCTCATTTTTCCAAGAAGTCTCAGGACACTCTAAAACATGACTGAAAAATCAGGCCTTTAAAAAACTCGGGACAATTTTGTAGCCTCAAAAGGTTTAAGGCAATAAGAGCTGAACACATTTTATAAAATTGATGCTGCAGAGATCAGGGCTCATGTGCAATTAAAGAAGTCCTTGATGGGTGTTTTGCCTTTATAAAAACAGGCATTTGTATCCTTAGGATCTGCAGTACAGTCACAGACTTTCATTATGAACCTAAAACTGCAGCATTAAAACTTGCAGGTGCTTTTGCCGGGGACATCAATGGCACAAAAACCACCTCTGTGAGAAATTCCTAACTCCCTGTATCTCACTGAGCAGGATGACAGCAAACATTTTGCTCCCTAGAACTGCAGCTCCAACTCCCGAAAACACCCACTATGCAAGGCTTTTGAAGAGTGAATCAGGAAGATCATGTTATAAGCCATAGGTGTGTGTTTGCGACTCTCTCACTGTCTCATTCTCAGAGAAAAGACCTATTGCAGCTCCATCCAGACAGCCCTTGGTGTCTTTAATCCAAAGTGTGGCAGCTCACCATTTTAGGCTTGAAAGCCTCCAGGTTTGGCAAGGATTGTGGTCATAATAGATAGACTTATCAAGTTACCTATTAAGGTCACAGTCTGATGCTGCAGATACAGCACAGACTGCCTGAAAGGAAAGAAGGAGATTAGGAAGCTGCCTGTGGAATGCATCCATTAGTAATATCCATTCCTTTGGATCAGGGTTAGGGTTGAGTTGTGCTAAGAGCTAAGCAGAATTAAAAGCTGACTTGGATCTGTGAATTACCTGTGCTCCAGATTCCAATTTTTCATTCTAGAAAGATACTAGCAAAGGGGAATGACTGCACTAAGGGAGGCTGCTCTGTACTTCTAGCACTTCCTCTGAATCAGGCACATTTATCTGCTTTGTTTTGTAGATGGACTTTTTACAAATGGGATTTTTTTTTTTTTTATTTACCTTCTAACTACAGCAATTTCTTAATTGGAGCAATTTTGGGTGGATTCTGTCAGGTCCAACAAATCCTGTTCTTGGAAATCTGATGGGGTTTTTGGCAAGGTTTCGTATAAATCTCGCTCCTTTTTCAAGAAACTTTCTCTTTTGAGAAGTTGGCTGAGCTTTTGTTTGTTCACACAGTCATCCTTCTCTCCCAGGAAATGCGTTCAGATCTAAACGTGTTCTTCTGTGAACAGCCTGGTTGGCTCACCGGGCTGTTAGGAACAGTGTGCTAGCTGTGTTTACTGCTTTTATAGCAGAGCCTTAATGCTCTGACAAGTTGAGAAATGAAGAGCAGAAGATGTTTTCAAGCTGTGGAAGAGAAGAAATACTGAGGGTGTCTGGGCCTAGGTGGGGAGACAGACACCCCTTTTCATCCTGAATTTCAATCAGACTGTGAAAGCACAGCTATTATTTCCCAGAAGAGGAGTTTGGAAATACTGGGCAGATGCTTTTATTATAGTAATACAGTCATTGCTAGTACAATAAAAATTAAAGGCAACCACTTCCTCTGAGGCAGGGAGAGAGAGAAGATACAGAAGACACTCTTTGTGTGCCCTCCTTTCCACAAACTCTTGTGGAAAGAGGGCACACAAAGAGTCCACAAACTCTTGTGGAAAGAGTAGAGTATTTTAGGATGTTTTGAAAGGCAATGGATTGAGACAGATATGTATGAATTTCCATGTCCGAGGCCTATTGCAAAGTGCTGTTAGTGAGTACTACATATGATTGCAGCTGAGGTCTTTCAGCCCAGGCTTGTTTATTTGAGCCCTGCAGAAAGCTGGGATTTAATTGTAGCCTAGTGGTAAAAAGCACAAAGAGTTGCCTTTTCCAGGTATGTAACTTCAAGATCATAGCTGTCCAGAAAAAAACTGCCAAACCAAGGAGTTGTCAGTGGATCACCACCCATAGTGACCTTTTCACACTCTAAACTCCTGAATGAGAGCAACTCTTCTGACAGAGACTTGGATGATCCTGAACAATTTGTCTGTCTGATCGTTTTGAAAATGTTTCCATAATTAGTAAATCAGTGCATAAAGGAACAGCTCTAAACTCCTTTTAAGATTGCTGTGAGTTGGGTCAGGCTTCTACTGACATTCTTCTCCAGAAGCAATAAAAATGCAAAAGACTAGGAGTTTCTCTTGAGGTCTTGCTCATGGACCTCCCATTGAGTCTTATCATACCATGCACATACATACATTCAAAAAGAACATCCCTGGCTAGAAGACGATTATTGAAGGAGTCTAAAAAAATCCAGATGGATGCAAACATGACAGAGAAGCATGAGGCAACAGCAAGATAGTTAAAACTAGCCCGAAAATATCTTGGACCCCTTGACCCCTACCACATCCCCACTGCAGTGTGTTAGCTATTGTGTGCAAACAAAGAGCAGGGAGGAGAAGCTTTAAAAATGGCACTGCACTCAAAAAGAACATTTTCAAAATTCTTTACACTTAGCCTCCATTAGTCTTGTAATGTTAATTAGGTCTCCTGGGAAGTAAGCGTTCTTCCAGGACAGCCTTTTGCTGGGAGGCAGAGTATGGATTTGAGAGAAGATGATCATTCTCTGGGAACATTGGGCTCAGAAATTGCCTTTGAAAATTGGCAGGTCTGACTTACTTGCAGATTCCCCATGATAATGCCTGTCTATATGGGTGGGAGAACCAAAATCCAGGAAATCCAATAGAGAGGGTTAAATCTTCCTTTGTGTGGTCACAATTTTTTAACTTCAGAAAATGATGGGCCCTTACAAGCCAACACTTGCAGTTTGTTGAAGGCTCCTTATGGCTCTGACTACCACTGACAATGCATTTGATATGTTTAATGCTTAGATTCAACTAGACAATTCCCAATAATTATCCCTTAACCAACAATACTTGGCCTTTGAAAATGAGAGGAGACATATAGTACCCAGGAATGCTGCAAACTTCCCAGTGTGTTTCTGTCCAGGTACTTCAAAACTTGTGATAGTGGGAAAGGCTCCATCCAAGGGGATGACCATTTGCATCATGGTGCTTAGAGGGTCTTGATCCATTTAAGCATTTCCAAGGAGCAGCTTACTGACAAGTAAAACACTTTACTCCATCTTCCAGGCTCAGAAGAGCAAGGCTACCAGTATATTATATGACTACACCACATAACCTCCAGACAGAATATGTTATTAGGATTTATTAGGTTATAATCCTTTTTTGATTAAAAATTATAAATCAGCTCATGTTTGATGTTAACCCATAAATGCATAGCACATGTCAAGCGAAGTGTAGCATACATGGCCCCTGGGCATGCATTGAGGAGCCCACCCTGCTGTTTCCATCGCTTTCCAGAAAATAATGGACCCGATCAAAGGAGTGTGGCCTGTGCTGTGTCGGGGACATGGCTTTCAGGAGGTTAAGTCTCAGAGACGGAGCATGATAAGCTGTTGCATTTGATTTATTGTCCCTCCTTTCTTCTTGTTTCTCCTTGAAACATAAAAGCTTGCAGCCCACAGACTCTTGACATTTCTTTTAAACGCTCGTCATTCAGAAATTGCCACAGTTATCTCCCGTAACTTTGCATTTAGTGTTCCCAGCCTGTTTGGGATTACCTGTAGAAGTTGAAAAGGCAACATGAATAGATAACAGGGCTCAATCCTGCAAGGTGAAGTCTTCTAGCTCTGACCCAATAAAGCACTTAACCATTTACTGTGTTACCACTAATTGAATTATAATCTTGAGAATGAGATTGTGATAATGTCTGCAAAATAAGCAGCCACTTTAGCTACCGAGGGCAGGTGACACTGTGTGAGATTTTTAAAGGACCTTGTTGATTTATGAGTACAATAACAGCTGGCACTGGAACCTGACACTTAAATGCTTTTCTAAAAATCTGCCTGCCTATGATTTGGAGTTAGGTCCCTTGGCTTCTTGAATTCTCTTTCGCACAGCAGGACTGTTTTCCTGCTCGTCCTGCCTGTACCGTGTAGGTCTCCCTCTCTTTAACACATGCTAATGAAGGATGGAGAGTTTTCCAATGTGCAAGATCGTTCAAGAGGTTTGAAACTTACTATCCCAGACCCAGAGTCCTGTGGGAAACTCAGTCTCTGGCCTTTGTAGCCATCTGTGGTTATGAGTAAAAGTTGAAGGTTAAGAATAAAAGTTAAGAAAATCCTGGGCTTTTGGGAAAGCATCTTTATTTACTTCAACACAATGCAGGAATAGAAGGTGGAGCTTTCATCCATTTATGAGCCACTGAGCTAACAGCACAGGTTTTAGCTCTGTTAGCTACATATATGACCAGAGACAATCAGCTTGTGAATAGTGCTACATTCAGTATGAAAGGACGCATAATACCACCTTCAATACTGCTTTCTGAAAGACAGCCAGAGTGAAGACACCTATCATCAGGACCTTCACCAATCTCTGACATCAATCATAGGAAAGGTCATATGGTTCTGACCTGGGTAGTGCTATTGATCACAGATTTGTTTTCTTACCTGTTGTGAAACTTACTCTCCCATCCAGTGCTCACCTGCAGGAAAAGTTCCCTGTGACTTAGTTCCCAAATATAATTTCTTTTTTTTTTTTTTGCCTTTGTCAAAAATTTTCTTGATTTACCCTTTTTGATAGATATTTTTTGTGTGTGCGTGTGACCAATGCTTCCAAAATCCTTTCCTTTCAGCCTTGAGCTCTAGGGAACCTGAATACTCGCCAGCTCTTCCAAGGACACGTGGAATTTATATTTCCTAGCTGAATCCTGACAGTTCACTGGGCAAGAAATCTTTTTTGTTTTTATTGTCTCACACATGCTGCAAATTGGAATGAAAATCTTAACTTTTCCAAGTTGCTTCTGGCTGAATGTAGCAGCTGCTTCAGTGAAGAGGTCATGCAAGAAAAGCATGACAGGGTGGTGGCAGATTGGGGTTTCAGACCTTCTCAGACAGAGGAAGGGAGAGGACCCACATTTTCGACTTCTTGGGTGCTTGAAGACAGGGTTACTATGGAAAATGTGGTCTCTTTTCACTGTAGCTTTCCAAATGCAGTGCTGCTGGAATCCAGAGGCACCTTGCCTTCTCACTAGGTAAGAAGATCCTGGGCATTCAAGCAGCAGTGCTTGTGAGCGCCCAAGTGTGGGTATGGGACCTGGATGGGCTTAGTGAAGACAGGGACATCCCCAGCCATTAGGAACAGCAAAACTTCAGAGTCTCCTCAGAAGCTTTTGTCAGGGAAATGGAGACAGTAACAATTTTAAAGGCACCCAAGTGTGCTGGCATTATTTTTTTCTACAGATCTCTCAGTTCAGCTGAGGTGTCTATGTTCTGTGCAACTGCTGTTTTAAATGTTGCCCTTTGTGATTTGCAAGATGAGGCCTCAGGTGGCTTCAGGAAGCCGTGCTGCACTGAAGAGGCACAGCTTTCTCCCAGTAATCCTGGGTAAGATAGCAGTGACAAGTGACATGAAAGGTGTGTTCTGCATTGCATGCATGGAAAAACCAATTACATGTAATTAATGTTGGTTAAATGCTTTGAAGATTAAAAGCTTTTATATAAGTGTGATTAACATCTATTCTGTCAAAATCATTGTTTTTCTAATGTTTTAAGAAGCTAATATCATGTTTCAGCTTTTCAGTGTTTCTCTCTGAGATGTGATGACCCCATGTAAAGCATTCACTGGAAAACTATATAAGAAAGACCTTCAGTGGGAGTTGATGTTGGCCACAAACCAAGAGTAAAGACTGAAACACTGTGGGACAGAGATGATTCACCTGTCAACAGCTCAATCTCTAACAAAGGTACCTAATCAGCAAATGAGCTGAGCGATGCTGAAGTACTATCCTGAGAAAAGGTCTTAAACTGTGAGCACTCACTGCAGGATGGCTTATGGAGCCTATGAAAAGATAAGTCAGATAATCTGCGCATGCTGGATCCAGTTTTAGAAGGTGTATGGTAAGGCATACTAGCTTACGCTTAGCAGGAGCACAGGATCTGGCACAGGACCAAACAGATACCTCCAAATGGGAATTTTGCCACCGATTTCAGTGAATGCAAGAAATGACTGCATTTTAGCATGAACAAAAATAAGCTGTTATTGACTGAAGGCTTATAGTCGATTGTCTTGCTCTGACATATTTTGCTTTCCACTGTAAATAAAGTGGATTTCATTGTAAACCACTCACAGGAGATGAGAAACAATAAGGGTCGGACACTGAACAATAGCCGTTCTGAGAAAATAGTGAGTTCATACATTGGCAGTTGTTATTTTCTGAAAATGAGTGCAGATGTTTTAGTATGCTGAAACCACTCAAGACTTTTATGGCAGAAAGAGGCCATGGAGTAAATAAACTGGTGACAGGTATAATGAAAGGCATTCAGTTTATTTGCTTGTTCAGAGTTATTTTATTCAAGAGAGCCCTGTTTTGCCTACCGCAGGCAAATCCTCAAGACCATGTTGAAGAAGTATCTCCCTGGAAAAAAAGAAGATCATGTAGTAAGCCCAGGGCTTCTGGATGACAATCAAATAGGTTACTTAATTCTTTGTAAGCAATTCCTAGAAAGCATTGATCCCCAGAAGACACATATATGAAAGCTCTGCTCTTTATTTGCTGGGAGGGAAACACTGGGGCTGTCCCTCCAACAGTGAGGAGAATGCCATTTGAATCATTCGTGGTGCTCTTGCCAAGAAAAGTGTTGAGATATCACCTAGCATATACCATTAAATCAGCCAGATAAAGGTCAGGGAGGTTTGCAAGGCTATAGGAATGGACAGAGATCACACTTTTTCCCTATATCAGGTATCTTCCCAGACGAGCTGATCTACTGGTGGGTTAGGACCAGTCCCTGAAGATTTTCCCTGTACCATGATAGCTCTGACAGGTTGCTGGAATCACCTTTTTCACCATGGCTCCACCAACCTAGCAAAATCCTTCGTCGCACTGCCCTCCTGGTAGTGGTGGGGGGAGTGGGTGCTGGGATCAGTATTAACGTCAGTTGCATGATGCACTGGGGCAGTGTCATTATGAGCTGTTGTCCTTCAGGACACCTCTTCTGAGCTTCAACACATCCCTCAGCTATGTGTTGGGGGGGCATTCAGGACTCACAAGTTGCCATCTTTACCCAGCTGCAAGGTCTGTGCTTACCTTGTCAATCTACTCATGGCAAACCAGGTGAGACAACTCCAGCTTCACTTGGCCCTACTAACACACATGGAAGATGGATGAGGTCCTCAGGATTTACCTCAGTCAGTTCACATATATTAATACTTCAGCTACTTTGCCTTCACTGGGTTAATCACTTTCTATTTATTAATGCCATGTAAGAACATGTATTTTTCCACATGGTGAAGAGAAGCTGGATCTAGAGGAGCACTCGCCTTTACTGCAGCTTGCACTGGCAGCTTCACCTTTCAAAAATGCAATGGCAAAAATGTCAAAACCGTTTCCAGGAGGCTGTTGCCACAAATGGGGATTCACTCACTCTCCCACCAGACACCAAGGTGTGCTGCTGGAAAAACAGACATAGCTCCAGCTATTCCTCTCGCTGTCACTTACCATTGCATCAGGTTTTCAATTCCACGACCTTTCATAAACACTAAATGCCCTGAAAAGAAGTTTTAGAGGAGAGAGCTGCAAGACGACCAACCTTTCCCTCAAAGGGAGGTATATGATAACTTCAGCTTTTGTTCTTGTGACCTGCCCTTGCAGGACTGAAAAGAGCTTTGAGAACACACCCAGGAGAGCAGGAAATCTCTCCTATGGATCACTTGTAAAATGGCCCAGTTTGAAAAACACACTGCAGAAAGAATGAAGCCTGACTGCAAAGGAAAGTGGGGTTTTTTTCATCCATGAATAGGATTTCAAACTAGCAGCCAAAGTGAATCATTATACATCCTTGCCATATGCCACTTTCAATCAATAAGGCCTTATGCTCTGCTAACAATCATCCTAAACTATACCTATTAACAAGAATGCACATTTTCATAGTAATATTCCATGCACGTCACCTCACACAGACTGCAAACAGTCGAGAGTGATCACAGACGAAAGGAGATGGTTTCTGAAACAACGGGCTAAGTGTGTGGATGTACACCACGCTGTAGAGGCTGCCGCTCTTACATGTGTAGGCTGGTTTTGACTTTTAATGGCATACACTCCTACAGACTGATGGGGTTTTATTCTCTTTCAAGCGTACACTTTCTTGATGACCCAGTGGCTTTCATTCCTGGTGACCCAAGACTGCCTCAGAAGTGGATGATGCAGGGGGACGAGATATGGCTTCAACAGGACCGTTTCAGTTTGCAGGAGAGAGATGACAGCAATCAGCATGAACTAAACACCAGTATGATTAGTTCACACCTAAACTAATCTCTCTGTGAAGACACGGAAACCTCCTATAAGAGACACAAGGTTTGAGGGATGCAATGCAGGAGAAGGAAACAGACTTTATTCCCTACTGATCATGGGGCACCTCTATTTCCCACATGCTATTTCTTTTGTCTACCTCCATTGCAAACTCCTCTTGGTAGATGTCACTTCCCCACAAACACTGCGCTTGCCACAAAAGTTATTGACTGAAATGCCACAGTCTGAGCTACTCAGAGCAGCCAAGTCTCACACTATGGGCACAAAGCACTCTAGGTTTGCCTGACTAAAGCAGAAATCCACACTTGAGCTAGTCACCTGTGGCTCCCTTGCTAGTCAATGGAAAGCCAGTCAATACAGTCGAGGGACTCTATGGTGATTCATCTCTTCCTAAAGTAGATGGTTAAACCAGCAGATGAATTGCATAATAAAACCACTTATTTCTTCTTGCTTCCCGGAAAGCCCAGTGTGACAGCTCGCATTTAGGAGTCTACTCTAAAATACGGTAAGTCTAATCCCACCACTGCCCTCATGACCTTCCATTGCCCTGATGCATCCCAGGCATTTGCAGGTACAGCTCACTCTGTATCCTGCAGTGTAAAGAGAGTTTTCATTGGGTTGAGGGCTTCCAGAGGAGAGTGACAGTTCCATACTCAGGTGGCTAAAACATTCCACCCCTGACCAACAGCCCACAGCTCCAGGCCCTCCTGTGTGTCTCCAGGCTCCAACCCCCGGCTCCACGCCTGAGTCACAGCCACATCATTCAAAATGCAGTATGTGAGCCATGCATTGGGATTGCATCAGTCCTGGGTGTCTGGTTGTGCAGGGGCACAGGCTAGACTATACAAAGTTCTTATATCTATGGATCTTGGATTAGTAGAGCATTTAGGGTATGGCATGTCCTGATGCAATGGTCTTCAGATGCTACCACATAAAAACCCTATTTATCTTTCTTTCAAAGGGTGAATTTAATCTTTGCTTATTTTTATGTTGTATAACTAAAGGCTGTTTCTGGCACCCCTGGTCTACGGGATACTTCTGAGTGATCTTTTTGTGTTTTGCAAGCTTCAAAATAAAAATGCTTTGCTAATCAACAGACATTACCGCTTGGATGTTTCTGTGCTGCAAAATAACCCCCAGTTATTCCTTCCTCAAACAACCCCTAACTACACTTACTGCTTTGCAGCCCTGTTCCCTGTGGGTGAAGGTGGGAAAGGAGAATGTGCTTACCTCTGAGCAAAAAGCTGCGTAACTCTTGTGTCAGTGATACCACCAAAATATAGCTGAGGTGCTGCAGTGTCCATTCGCTGGCTTTCTGTACAAGCACATATCCATAATAGCATAATTTGATGCACAGATTTCAGCTAGTTTCTTCCTCTCTGGCATGATACACTCTCACTGGATCTTGAAGTCCTTATTCCTCAGACAATTCCTTCTGCATCTGATGAAGATCTGTAATCCTGGAAGGGCTGTGCAAAATTTATACTACTAATTTGTCATATTTGGAGATATTAATGATGTACAAGTTACTGGATTCAGTACAAGGTAACTGGCCAAATTGCTGTAGTCTATACTTATGTGAAGTAAATATAAGTGATCAAAGGATAACTTCTGGCTTGAAAAGGCATTATACTACTAGTATCAGCTGAAGTAATTAAACTCTATGCATTTGTTTCAACAGTTACTGTAGCTGTTGAACCTATTTCATCCTCACCATTCTTTTTAACATCCACAGGCATTTGACATCAGTGGGATCTTTAAGAATGAGGGCAGAAAAAAAAAGTTTTCCCATCACAAGAATGATCAAGAGCATGAAATAAACACCCTCTTATTCCAAATTGGGATGAAAGCTCAAAATCGCAGCCCCAGAATCCAGTCCTGGCAATGACAAAACCACACATGGTCCCATCCAGTTTCACATCTGGAAAAAATAGTCAAACACTTCCTAACATTTTTGGCTGCTGTTTCTGGCTGATATAAGATGAACCTGCTCCCAAATCAGCCCTGCATCACTGGGGATCCTGTAAAGGTACTCGATGGGGTGTTGTACTTCCTTAGGGTGGCTACTTGGGGATAAAGTCAAAGGATGACTTTAG